>CAOKZL010003789.1:0-92804 GCA_948472985.1 Iguana delicatissima | reverse complement strand
TGCACCCTGAAATATTTCTTTTAAATATGTTACATCAAATAAAAAAGAGCATATTAGATATTGGAGAATAATACTATATATGGTATCAAATGCAAGGATTACTTATGCAAAGTACTGGAAGTGTGAATATATACCTAATATGAGGAATGGGATGTTAAACTATCAGAAATGATAATGATGGATGATTTGACAATGGCCCTTAAGGGTGAAACAAGAAGGGAAAAATAAGGAAGAACTGAAACTAATTAAAGAATACATATAAAGAAAATGGGCGATTGCAGAAAGAAACATGAAAAGAATGAAAACAAGCAAAGATATGGGAAAAAGGAATTGAAAAATATATTTTCAAAATTATAAGGCAAGTCACATAAAAAGGGAAATGATCTATTTATCTATCTATTTATGTAGATTAAGATAGAAGATCAATAGAAGAAGAAGAAATAGAAATAGAATTAGATGTTGGATAGGTATATAAATTTGTAAGTATATAGGTATCACTAAAGCAACATGTCTTAAACACAGTTAATTGTATTATACTTGTATTATATTGTATTACAATGTGTTGGTACAGAGATTGGTTGTGTCTCACAGAAACACCTAACAAATCTAGGCTGGTGTTTTTCTATCTTTTATATAAAAATACAACTCTGTTACCCTGTTAACTGGGGGTCCGGACGGGCACCCAAATTACGCAAAGATGGGGAAATTAACTGGAGCACTCACTTTATTTTTTCCCCCATTTTTTAAATTAAAATCATTATTAATCACAGCAAAATATTTACAATTATCTTATAATACATTTTACAATTATAAAAACACGCTTAGAAGCCTTATTACTTATATTTCCTCCAACTCAAATTTAACTTCCCCCCACCCCTTGTTCGAGCCTTATACAACCAAATTCATTGTGATCTCCTTAACTACATATAATCTCTTGAAGACTTGCCCCATTTAATTGTTATATCATAGTATATCATGAACATCATTACATTTTCATTACATCATTACATTTTCACTCTCCTTCAATCATCTTCCTCATTACAGATCTTAATCCAATTCTCCTCTATTAATTTTTTTATGGATCTCAAATCTTTAACTTTTTTCTCTCTTTATCATCTTTCAAGCTAGAAGTGAGATCTTCGAACATAACAATTCCAAAACCTTTTGTAACCACTCTTGCATTGTTGGTGTTTCCTCTCTTTTCCAGTATCTCGCATATACAATCCTAGCAGCTGTTATCATATACAAAATTATACTTTCACATCCTTTGTGTTCTTTATCTAACTGATGTAACATATTTAACAATAAAATTTCTGGTGTCATGGGCAACTCTATCTGTAATATATCAGTCATTATCCTGCATACCCTTTTCCAATATCTTTTAGCTTTATTACACTGCCACCACATATGATAGAAAGTCCCATTCTCTTGGGAACATTTCCAACATGTCTTGTTTTTTAGTTTATATATATTGCCTAATTTCACCGGGTCTAGGTAACATCTATGAAGCATTTTTAAATGATTTTCTTTAAGATTTTGAGCTAGTGTAAATTTCTGTGTATTAACCCAACTTTTTGTCCAATGATCCAATTCTATCATGTGACCAATATTTTGTGCCCAAACCGTCATTGTTTCTTTAACTGTCTCTGTTTCCAATTCTCTATCCAATAGATACTTGTAAAATTGTGATGTTGAATGCTCTTTTTTCTCAAATACTATCTTTTCCATTCATTTAATTGGGTATTTTTTTCTACCCCCACTAATCTAAGATCCATTTTCAATCTTTCTTTTAATTGTATATGCAAAAACCATTGGCAATTCCATCCTTCTTCCGCTAATTCCTCTCTCGATTTAATTCGCTGACCACCTTGTAAATCTGTAATAACCAAATCTCTATATGTAAGCCATCTTTTAAATGGTTCCTTTGATCTCCCCATCAGGACTTCTTGAGGAGAAACCCATAATGGTATTCTTGAATATATTTCCTTTTCCAAGTTTTCCATATTCCAAATAACGGCTTTCTTATATAATGATTCAAAACATTATTATCCACTTTTGTCTTATCATACCAAAGGTAGCCATGCCACCCAAAACGTAGACCAGCTCCTTCTAAATTCAAAATTCTATCATTTTTTAATTCAATCCAGTCTCTAATCCATGTCATTCCATTTGCAACAAAATACAGTCTTAAATCTGGTAAGTTACAACCACCTCTTTCCTTCCTATCGATCAATGTTTTCCATCTAATTCTAGGTTTTTCCCAGCCCAAATAAATTTTGTCAAATCCTGCCTCCATTCTTGAAAATATCTGGAGTTTGTGATAACAGGTAAATTCTGAAATAAATAATTCATCTTAGGGAGAACCATCATTTTAATAGTAGCCATTCTACCCATAAGTGAAAGATTTAGTTTTGTCCAGTTTTGTAAGTCCTTCTTAATCTCCCTCCATTTTGTATTGTAATTATTCTCAAATAAAGTATTATTTTGTTTAGAAATCACTATTCCCAGATAATTAACCTTTTTCGCCTCTTTAAGTCCAGTTCTTCTTTCCATTAACTCTATTTCTTCCCTTCTCATATTTTTAGTCAAAAAATTCGTTTTTTCCTTATTTATTCTAAACCCGGCTAACTCTCTGAATTCCTCACAGATCTCTAAGAAATTTGGCACGCTTACTTCTGGATCTTCAAGAAAAATAACTAAATCGTCTGCATATGCCTTTAGTTTGTATTCATCTCCCTTTATTTTGTTTCCTTTTATTGTCTTATCCAATCTTATTTTTCTTAAAAGAACTTCCAACACTATTATAAATAACAGTGGGGAAAGGGGGCAACCTTGATGAGTTCCTTTAGTAATTACTATTGGATCCGACTTTTCCCCATTTATCAACAATTGAGCCTTACAGTTCTGATATATCTGCCTTATCCAATTTACAAATGTTTCTCCACAATTCAATCTATTTAATAACTCCAATAAAAATTCATGATCTACATTATCAAAAGCCTTTTGCGTCCACAAATATCATCATACATCTTTTCTCGTTATGCTTTTCATAATATTCTAACATATTAATTACCATTCGTATGTTATCTCTAATATGTCTTTTTGGCAGAAATCCACTCTGATCTTCGTGAATCATAGCTTGTAGTATACTTTTCAATCTATCTGCAAGTATATTTGTAAAAATTTTGTAATCTATGTTTAATAATGAAATTGGTCTGTAACTGCTCGGGTCTGACGGAACTTTCCCTTCCTTTAATATCAATGTTATATTTGTATCATTCCATGAATCTGGTTTACCATTCTTTGTAATTTCATTAAACATCTTTCTCAGTGGTTCTCTTAATTCTTCTTGAAGTTCCTTGTAATATAAACCAGTGAAGCCATCCGGTCCAGGAGCTTTCCCAATCTTAATTTTCTTTATCGCATTTATTACTTCCATACATGATATGTTCTCATTTAAACTGAGCCTTTGATCTTCTGTCAACCTTATCAGATCCTGATTATCTAAATAATCTTCTATCTTCCTCCTGTTACTCCTCATCCTTTTTTGATATAACTCTTTGTAATATTTTCTAAAAACACTTATTATTGTTGTCTGATCTGATATAATCTCGTTATTTTTCTTCACTTGTAAAATTAAATTTCTTTCTCTTCTTTTCCTTAACTTGTAAGCCAACCACCTTCCCGGTTTATCAGCATTTTCAAAGTGTCTTTGTTTAATTATTCTTAATTTCCTCTCCATCTCAACTAGATTTTCTGTTTGCAATTCCATTTGTAGTGCTTTATGTTCCTTTCTTTTCTTATTATTTCCAGGATCTCTCCTTAACTCTTCTTCTTTTCCTTTAATTCTTGCTTCCAAATTTCTTATTTTCTCCTCTCTTTTCTTCCTCCACTCCGTATTCCACTTAATCATTAATCCTCTCATAACGGCTTTCCCCGCATCCCAAATCGTCTTTGCCGCCATTCCATCTTTATCATTTTCTTGGAAATAACTTCTCAATTCTTCTTTTGCTTTTTGAAGATAATCTTTATTCCTAAGCAGAAAATCCTTAATTCGCCAATTTATATATTCACTATTCCTTGTAATATTTAATTCTAATTGAATAGGATTATGATCCGACCAAATCCTAGGAAGTATTTCTATATCTTTAACGTTTGAATGTAAAACTTTAGAAACAAGGAACATATCAATTCTAGACATGCTTCTATGACTTTCCGAATAGAACGTAAATCCACCTTTTTCATGTTTATTTCTCCAAATGTCCATAATTGACAAGTCCTCCATTAATCTGAAAAAGGTTTTTGGTAATCTACCTTGTTTCTTTTTTCCCTTTGGATTTACCGTTCTATCTTTCTCTGGATCCAAAACCCCGTTCATATCCCCCATAAGAATAATATTTTCCTGATTCTTGTCTGTCATGTAATTATGTATTTCTTCTCCAATTTTAACATAAAATTTACTTTTATTATCGAAGGAGAGTATATCCCCACTAATAAAAGTGTTTTTCCTGGAAGCTGAATTTCCACCCCTAAATAATATCCTTCTTTATCTGAAAACACTTCCTTTGTTGGGTATTTTGCATTCACATACATTACTACACCTCTTTTTTTCTTTTCATATGCTGATATATAACATTTCCCCAGTTTTGGACTTTTCAAATATTTGATATCTCTATCTTTAATTCTAGTCTCTTGTAAGCAAATTACATCCGCTTTCACTCTTTCAAGATAATGAAAAACTCGTCTCGTCTTGTAATTAGAATTAAGACCTTTTACATTCCAGGAAATACATTTTAAGGTCATTTTTTCAGTCCTCTTCCTCTATTATTTTATCAGCTGCCTCTAAACTCTGCTGTTCTTGTTCGGGCTCTTCTTCTTGTTCTTCTTGTTCCTCTATGTCCGGACTTTCTTCCAGTGGTGTTTCCTGTTCCCTTATCCACTCTCTTCCTTTCTTATACTCTCTGATTTTTTCTATTACTTCATTAGCTTGTTCTGGTGTATTACATTTATATCTTTTAAAGTTCCAAATAAATGATAATCCTTCAGGTCGTTCCCATTTATATCTAATATTATTCTTCTGTAGTTGAGTTGTCAAATTCTTATATTCCTGTCTTTTTTTCAGTAACTGAAACGGTATATCTTTAAAAATTTTCAATTCTGTCCCTTCCACGATAAATTTTTCTTCATAATTTCTTTGCAATATCCTCTCCTTCATCCTTGTTCTAGTAAAACAAATTAGAACATCTCTTGATAGATTCTTTTCTCTCGCTACTTTCGAACTAATACGGAACATTTTGTCTATTTCTCGTTCCATATGTTCCTTAGCAATCCCAATATACAGTGCTAGTTCTGGAATCAAACAATCATAAATATTTTCCCCAGAACCCTCTTGCAGACCCCTGATCTTCAGACATCTATCTCTGTATCTCAGTTCCTGTATTTCCAACTCTTTATCTTGTCTTTTAAGTACGTCCTTTATCTCTGCCTTGTCGCTCTCCACCTTTAACGTTCTTTCCTCAATTTGCTTAACTTCTCTGTATTGTCTTCATTTCCTTATTCATTTTCTCCATCCTTTTATTAATTCCTTCCATCTCTTTCTTAATGTCCATTTTTATTTCAGTTCTTGTATCTTTCAGTTCTTGTCTGATTTCTTTTTTAAAATTTATCAATTCTTCTAATATTCTTCCCCAATCCCTCCCATTTGTGGAAGTTGCTCCAATGATGATCTTCTTTCTAATGTCAGTTGTGATTGAGAATAAGTTGTTGACTTTTCGTAATTACGGCATTGTTTTCTAAGTAATTAGAAACTGACTGTTTGATGATCCGCTCCAGGATCTTTCCAGGTACTGATGTCAGGCTGACTGGGCGATAATTATTTGGGTCCTCTTTTTTTCCCTTCTTGAAGATGGGGACAACATTTCCCTCCTCCAGTCTGCCGGAACTTCTCCGGTCCGCCAAGAATTTTCAAAGATTATAGCAAGAGGTTCCA
The DNA here is from genome assembly GCA_948472985.1 of Iguana delicatissima. Lineage (NCBI taxonomy): Eukaryota > Metazoa > Chordata > Lepidosauria > Squamata > Iguanidae > Iguana > Iguana delicatissima. The sequence goes on along the minus strand of CAOKZL010003789.1, from coordinate 86,815 downwards.
CAATGACCTCTGCTAGTTCTTTTAAAATCCTAGGATGCAATTCATCTGGCCCTGGAGACTTGAATTCATCCAGTGTGGCCAGGTATTCCTGTACTACCTCTCTATCTATTCTGTGCTGCATTTCCCCCACTTCCTCACCTGCTCCCCAACCGCCAGGTTGCGTGTTTTTATCCTTTTGGGAAAAAACTGAGGCGAAGAAGGTGTTGAGGAGTTCTGCCTTTTTTTCTTCCTCCTGTTATTAATTCACCATCTTCCTTGCGCAGTGACCCTATCGTCTCCTTCTTTTTCCTTTTGCTGCGGATGTATTTAAAAAAGCCCTTTTTATTGTTTTTAATGTCTCTGTCCAGCCTAAGTTCGTTCTGTGCTTTAGCCTTTCTGACCTTCTCCCTACATCTCCTGGCTACTTGCTTATAATCTTCTTTGGTGATTTCCCCCTTCTTCCATTTCCTGTACATGTTTTTCTTAATACTTAGCTCAGCTGAGAGCTCTTTAGTCAACCATTCCGGTTTGTTCAGATGCCTTCCATTTTTCCTCCTTAATGGCACAGTTTTAGCCTGTGCCTTCAGTACCTCCCTTTTAAAGAACTCCCATGCATCCTGAACTCCTTTCTCATTGACTATTCTTGACCACGGGATTTCAGCCAGCAACTCCTTCAGTTTACAGAAGTCTGCTTTTTTAAAATCTAAGACGAATGCCTGGCTACACTTGCCTTCTCTTCCCCACTGAATGCCAAATTCTAATAGGGCATGGTCACTCTCTCCCAAAGATCCAACCAGTTCTACGTCATTAACAAGGTCTTTCCTGTTGGTCAGGATCAGATCCAGAATATTTGATCCCCTTGTCGCCTCTTCCACCTTCTGGACCATGAAATTGTCTGCAAGACAAGCAAGAAACTTGCTGGACCTTGCCGCCTTTGCAGAGTTTGCAGAGTTTTGAGTGCATCGTGCAGATTGCTCCTCACAATTGTGAGATGCTCCAGGGGCCCTTTCATGTGGCAAATGCCATGTGAAAAGGGACTTAGTATAAAGTGAAAATCTTTCAGGGTCTTGCCCTGCAATAAGACCAAGTCATTCCCACTAAGGTCCAGTACGTTCCTCAAAGAAAAGAGGCAATGAACCACTCCTCTGGAAGCTTCTTCTGCTCAGTCTGCTCCACAGTGGCAATTTCACTCAAACCCAGTTGAACTCTGAAATTGGTAATTTGGGGCCTGTCATACCACCCAGAACACCATACTATAGCTGCATATTAGGACCCACCATCTTGCCACAAAACACCTAGAATGTAAGAAAGAACAAGAAAACAGGAACAGATTAGTTGAGGAACTCCCCTGAATTCACCAGGTGCCTTTTTTTGCAACCACACCTACAGGGAAAACCTTCAATTAGTGACTGAAGGGAAAAAAAAAATGAGCCTACACCCTTACTTTTAGCTACTTACTTAGAAATCTTGACCCTAACTATCTGTTCTTTAAAAAAGAACAAAACAAAAACAAAAAAACAAAAACAATAAACAGATCTAAGATTCCTAGCAAAATAGGGCTTCTAGATTCCCTGGAAAGGCATTCTAAACCTTTCTGTAAAACCATTCTCAAAACAAGACTCTCAATCAGGATAAAGATACAAAAAATATACCAGTTGGTCCAAATTAATTGGACTGGGTCCCTTTTGAAATTGCTGTGGAAGATCCTGCTCCTCTTTTACCTCCCTGTTGATCTTTCGATTCACCTATCTGTTTTCCTTTGAGGCAATTCCAAAAGGAAGGCATCTTGAGCAAATGGAACAAACATTCTTAAATCTGCAAGGCTGCTTGTTGCAAAAACCTCACACACCAAACTCCCAACCTAGCATTCCTTGATCAAATGAAGCACTCTGGTTCTTCAAACTCACCAAAACTTGAGGTTTTGGGATCAAATGGCTTCTCTGAGAACACTCATTCTGAATACAGCACGTGGGAGTCATAAACTCCATCAAAAGTTGTGGATGCACTTGATTCTACCTCAACGCAGAATTCATAGTCACCCACATCCTAAAAGCATTGTTGTAAACCAGCCACACTGAACGAGTAAAATCAATGTAAACTAAATGAATTATCTACATATCCTGATGACTGAGTATGCTTTCCAACGATGGACCTTGGAAATAAGCCAGCATAAACAAAAAAAACAGAAAGCCAGCTTCTCCAAATCCTTTCCACCTTTCACTTCCTAACCTTCTCCTTGTCATCTAACATCTCCCAATGTTTCTTTTCAACTGCCCTATAAAGAAGACGGGGGGTGGGGAGAATAGTATCATAATCCCTATACAGGATTTTATCCGCTGTTACCCTAAAAATGAGAGACTTTGAGGCCCAGATGCAATGCCAGCATCTTCTTGAAATTTGAGGAATTATAGCTCAAAGGAGGCCTGCGAGAAGCGAGTAATGGTGGGATCTTTTCACATTTGTATACCAGTACTAACTGTAGAGAGGACTCCAGTTTAGAGTTAAACAGAGTATTGTACTGGAAATCAGTACACACACACAGAGAGAAGAAATCAAGAAATCTCACAAACTACACAAGGCTGTTGAAGGGAGAGGTGAGAAAGGCTAGATAGAGAGAGGTTTTGGTTGGAAAGAGTGATATTTACTGGTTCTGAAGCAGAAGATTGGAGCAGAGTGCCTCAAACAAGAGTCTGAGGGTACCATGGAGAAATGGGAGGTTGGGGTACCACATGCAGCATGGTGCCCAATGTACTATTTTGTGTGTTATCTCGTATGTCTACAGTTGTTCTGGGCATAAAGCAAGGGTGATGGGCTTAAAGATCCCAGCTACCACAAATGAAATCTAGGTTTTCCCTGTGCTGGCAACATTCCACATTAACTGTTTTCCAGTTGGGACCCAACAGTTTCTGTCTTTGGAGTACAAACCTGAAATGGTTTGCATTCCTAAGGGAATGACGGGATGCATGGAAAGTATAGTTTTTGCTGTGGCAGTGGCAATGAAAAGTCTTAACTGGCTCAGGTGAGAGATGCAAGAGGCATTCAGTAGTTTCCACCAGGCTTCGAGTTCTATCTCTTCCCTTCTCAAATGAGGCTTCAATAATTTTCTAATTTCCTTTGGAATATTTCCATTGTGAGCATGCCAAATTAAATCTCTAATTGTCATAAAACTGACCGTGTGAATTTGGGTGCATGCAAAAGCTAGCAAGACATTCGTCTGTAAGGACTGCAGGCTACTTTCAAGTATCAGAGAGTTTCTGTCCATTAGCAGTTCCCAATTTATTAACAGGAAGGTGATTGAGTACTGGACATCAGAGGTGCTTTGGGCCAACTGCCTTAAGGGCTCACTCGTATTCAAAACCTCATTAGGAACTTAAGATAGTTTGTTTGCAAGGTCCTCTATGTTAGCCACATTCAGTAAAGACATGGCTGTTCTGATAGGCATGATCAAGTCTTTCCATTCTGTCCTTACTTTGGAAGACCAATCTTTTCCTGGCCACAACTATGGTCAACTCATCCAGCCTACCTTGCTGGGGTGCAAATAAGGTGCACACTCTGGCAATTTAGCAGACATATTTAAGCCTTGCAGACTTATCCTAATTTCCTTTAGTGACATGGAGGGCTCTTACACATCTACCATTAACACAGGTGAACTCATGATGGGATGCTCTGCGTGCATTAGTGTTGCAGTGTCTCTTATCAATGCATTAAAAACTGTCATGATTGGCTGCCAGTGGCCAAAACTGTAATTACCTTCCTCATGAGTGAGATTTAGAACTACTATGCCTATCGATTTGAATCTGAGTGTGTCTCAACTTCTGTTACAAGCAGTTTTATGTAGGTAAACAAACCTGTTCAGGGAATCTTGTTTTAAAACATCCCTCCTCTTTGCAATCCATGTCTCTGTTTTCCATTCTGTAACCTGCAGAATTTGGGCTGGGCTGGGTGGGGTAGTCAAATTGACTATGATGGAAGACATGTGTCCTAACACAGTGCCAAAGAGAATTGACAGTACAAATGGTTTGCCAGTGTTCCATACCACTGCCGTGATTATGGCTATGTCTCATGATGTAGATGGTACTATAGGTTGCCCGATTGTAACTGGAGGAGTAGTCTTGTTTGTACAGGGGCTACATTGGGTCACCTAGGATGGAGAAATTGCCTTAGGACCATCCTGGCAGAAATTCTCCCTTATTCCATTTGCCAGATAAATGCATATTTCAGTGATATACTCCCTTACTGGCTTATGTATCCTGAACCAATCTTGGATGTGTGTAAAGCAGTAGATCTGTGACAGGTTCATGATGGTACTGTCTGGATTGATTTTGTGAGTAAATGTTTTCCTGGAGCATGCTGCAGTTCCTTAATCATGCATACCCAGGGATAGTCTAGTGTGCTGGGTTGTTCCTTGAGGGGTGACTATCATAACCAAGAAAAGAGAGATTATACTTCAAGTGTTCTGCCATATCTGCTCATGCACTAAAAGGGAAATTATTCTACTTCTAACAAAGAAAAAGGGGAAAACTATACACATTTGTGGGATCTTTCCCAACATTGTGTGACCATGGAAGTCCCCACCCCATGAAGGTTTCAGACAGATTCACTGTTAGTAAGATGTCTCCATTGCCTGGTGAGATCTGCTGGATCACTACCATTGAACTCATAGCACTTGCCTAATTCTCCAGCTGCTCTGAAGAAGAGGAGGTGCTTGGTCTGAGGGCCCACTCTTCCATTCTTTTACCTGTGAGATGTGGAAGTACTTCAGCCAGTGTCCTTTCTTATGTGGGATTTCTACCTGATAGACAGTAGGAGAGATCCTCTTGTTGACCTTTCTGCAAGTCCCAACCATTTGGTGGACAAAGCATGTTTGTCCTGGGAGAACTCACTATATGTCAATAAATGTCCTTCCTCCCATTGGTGAGGTTTCAAACCCAGCCAGGCCTCTGGTCCATGGGCTGCATGTTTCTTTCCAGTTGTATGGCCACTTGTTGGTGTATTTTAGAGACTTCTTGAATGAGTGATCTTGTTATTTATTTTCACTGTCTATAAATCATCGGGGAGACTGGTATCTATCCAAAATGCCTCTGGAAGTAAAATTTTTCACCCTGTCATGATGGTGTGTGGGGCAAAGCCACGAACTGCCTTGTTTCCTTTCAGGACCATGAAAATGATGCGGAGTTTCTCATCCCAATTGCATCCTGAAGCACACACTACCTTTTTGCAGCACTTCCTTCAAGGTATGGTTGGTTCATTTGATTTGCCCTGAACTTTGTGTCTGTGAGCTATGTGGAACTTCTGCTTTATGCCTAAGGCTTTGCAGAGTTCCTGGATGACTTCTTCCATGAACTGGACACCAACGTCACTGTCTACCTGCTGTGTGATTTCCCCAAATATTATTAAACAAAACACCTTCAATTGGGGCTGCAGTGTTGTTCTTACAGGGGAAGGCTTTCATCCACTTACTGAAAGGGTCAATTATCATGAGGCAGTACTTGTTCCATCAGGGAGTGGCCCAATGGAAGTCTATCTGGATGCATGCCCAAGGACCTTCAATGTATTGGTGCTGGAGTGGGGATTTGGGACCAAACTGGTCTGCATTGGTCATGATGCGGGAAAGGTGGGATTTTCCCCCCTACTGCTCCACTTCTTGGTGCATGTTAGGCCACCAAACTGTTATTTACAACCTTAAGGTCACTTGCTTTCTCTTATGTCCCATCTCGTGGACAAACTGAATCAGGTCTTCTTTGATTTCCAGGGGTATTACCCAGTGAGGGTTTTCCTGTTTGTCCACAGCCCAGAGGATTCCTTCTCTTTCCTCTTATACTGGCTTGATGGGTCTCTGCCTTTGTTGGCTAATTCTTTTAGCTGTGGATCTCCCTTCTGGAGGCTGGCTAAATCTAAGAGGAGGTAGCAAAGGTCTTCTTAGGGTTTACTTTAATGGTGTTGCTGTTCCAGGGGAACCTTTAAGAATGCTTCTTTGGTGAGGGCATCTGCTTGATTATTCTAGATACAGACCTCAGAAGCATTCCTCTGCTGGCCCTTTATATGTAGTATCCAAATGGGGCGTGTTGACTTGTATTTTGGTGGCTACATGCAGCCACTTTTATAAATAGGCTATAGCCTTCCTGTCTGGGGTCTTGTAGCCATTAGCAAGCCAGATGGATAGCTGGACTGTTGCTGCCTTAGCAGTCCAATCTGTGTCTGTGTAACCCGACAAAGGGCAATCAAGTGGTTGACAATCAAAGATGATTCTAAGGGCTTCCACCTCTGCTGCTTGACCAGAGAGAGGGTGAGCAATTCCCTGAAGGATGAAGGAGTCATCCACACAGATGGCCCCATAACCAGTCTTGGGGTACCTGAAACATGGAGAGATGATCTCTCACAGAACCAGCATACAAAAACTTGTAGCTGGGTTTCAGAGACGGGTACTCACTCTGCTGGCCTCTGAACATGTAGAATTGGGGGAAGGGGACACATGTACACTTGTGTTGTACCCTGGTAAGTATGAGCCTGTAGAGGGTGAGAACTTCTCTCTGTTCCTTCTTAAATTCCATCCTCCATTGTGGGTGTCCATTGTGAAATGCATGTTTTGGAGACTTGGCCATTCAGGATCTTCCCTGACAAAATGTACTTAAGGGAAGTGTGCATACTCTGTATGATTTCCTTAGCACCTTCAATGATGAATTCCCAGTGGGTGATACTCCACACTAGGGCTAGACAAATCTTTTTACAGGGGCAGGTTTCAGGTTACATGAGGCGTAAGCTATGATCCTCTGTGTACTCAATTGCTGCTCGGTGAGGGTAGCACCTATGATATGCTCAGATGTCACCAATTGTATATGAAATGTTTTTGTCATGTCAGGGTATGTCAATGTGGGTGCTTTTCCAGGCTATACTTTAATTCAGCAAAAGCATTTTGCTGTGCTGGGTCCCCAGTTCCATGGGTGTTCTTTCTAAGAAGGGTGTACAGAGGATGGGCCTTCTCTGCAAAGGACTCAGTGAAGTCCCTAGAGAGGTTGAAAGTGCTCAGCAAAGAGAGAGTGAATGTCAGTAAGTACTGGAAGTTTGGAAATGATTTCCATTTTCTGTGTATCAGGAGTTTGGCCTTTGGTTCCTGGATACCTCACCTCGATTTTAACTAATTGAGCCTTTTCCTTATTCGCCTTGAATCTGGTGTCCCTAATTAGACAAGGATATCCCTAGTTATTTCTCTGGTCCTTTTCTTTGATGCTGAGTGAACCAAGATGCTGTCTGTATACAAGATGATGGGCGCCCTGGACCTTGATTTTAACTTGACCCACATCTTAACTACAGGTATGTGGCAAATACTAGGGCTGGAATGATATCCCTGCAGGGTTCTTTTGAAAACCTACTGCTGGCCATGGAAGGTGAATGTAAATTTGTACCAGGAGGCTTCTTGGAGTTTTATAGAGTGGAAGACATTAGCCAAATCCACCATACTATATTATCTGGCACCTGCAACGATGGCTGATAAGATCTCATTATATTTTGCCACAATCGGGACAACATAAGGGGTTACAGTCTGGAGGGCATGAAAAATCTACTGTCATCGATCAAGTCTTGCTATCCACTCTGAGGATGGGTCATAGGGGTGCATTACAAATAGACTGCAAGAGAGTAATTACATTTCATTTTAGCAAACCTTCTATGGTCTTCCCTATACCGTCCCCTGCTTCAAGGGGAAATTTGTATAGCCACTGCAGAGGGAGATCTTTCCCTTCTATTAGGACACAGGCATTCTTCATGAGGCCATACTCAGCCTTGTCCTTTATCAGACCTCTGGGAACTCTAATACCCAGGGATTGTTTGTAATGGGGTAAAGTGGACACTGTGCCTTAAGTGCAGTGCATCTCTATATAGCATAAATTTCCTTCATCTGCATAAAAATGCCATTTGCCATGTTCACAATGGAGGACATGTCCATAATGTGGACATGGAGAAAGGGTATCTCTGATTTTTGTTTGTACCTTGCCCACATTTGGGGGACTCCATCTCATATCTTAGCCTGGTGTGAACCTCCTCCATACCCAGTAAGTGCCATGGTCTTGGAGGTTAGGTTTTGACTCATAGCCAAGTCAGGGTGGGGAACATTTTATGCTGCTCTGGTGTCCACCAGGAGCTTAGCAGGGCATTTTGCCTGTTAGGCCTTGATGCCCACTTTTACCATTGGCCTTCCCTAGACATCAGGCTCTAAATGAGCCACAACTCCCTGCGGAAGTGCAATGGACCAAGAGTCTGTTCCTGTTGTATCATGTCTACATTCTGGGAGTCCCTGCTCTGGCTGCCCTGTTATCCCAAAACATGGGTGACTCAGGGGTTCATCCACAGTGCCAGTATCTCCACTCAAAGGTGAAGAATTATTGGCTCAGATTTAGGAAGTTTGTGTGTGTGTGGGCGGGGGAGGGGTAACCTAGCAAGATCTTTCCATCAATGTTTATGGGATCTCACACAGGGAAGAAGAGCAGTTAGCAATAGCAATAGCAGTTACATTTCTATACCACTTATCAGTGCAAAGCACTCTCTAAGTGGTTTATGATGTGTTTAGCTAATTGCCAGCAACAATCTGAGTATTCATTTAAGTGACCAATGGAAGGACGGAAGGCTGAGTTAACCTGGAGCCCTGCAGGATTGAACTCACAACGTTGTGGCTGCAGTACCAGCATTTAACCACTGTGCCACTGGGAAGAACCAGCCAGAGATCCAACAATAGGCTAAACGATATATTATTTAGGGAATTAACAAACACACAAACACTCATGCAATCACACAAGGCTAGCTGAAGGAGAGAGGGGGAAAAATAATTGATAGCAAGGTTTTAAGGGTGATGAGGGCAATATTTACCAATCCAGAAGAGTGGTGAAGAAACAGTGATGTGGCTTAGACTCATGCGTAAGAACAATACACAAATCAGAAATCAGAGTAGCAGACTGGTGACCAGCAATCAGTGTACTGCAAGCTAGCTGATCAAAACCTGGGGGCGGGGGGTTATATACAATTTCTACCTGGAGGGCATGGCTGTGAATGGTTGTCTGGCCAAGTATACAATGGAATTTGTAGAGTGGAAAATGAGGTCTAGAATGATCTGATGGTTTTAGCATTAGATGACAAAGGGGCTAATGGTTGTTTGATAGCTCAGTGCTTGTGGATGGGTTTGAGGATAATAGGATAGATTGTAAGGTGAATGGAAGATAGAGTCAGGGCCTTGGGCATGGCTGCGCCTGTGGGCGTCCCCGGGGCCGATGCAGTGGCCGCCTCCGATGAGGAGGAGAGGGGCTCAGGCACTCTGGAGGCCACGGCCAACAGCAGGGATCGCCCGGCCGCGACGGAGGGTACCGCCACTGACAGGGATCGCCCAGACGCTGCGGAGGCCGCCGTCGCCAATGGGGGTCTCCCCGGCGTGACAGAGGCTGCCGCTGCCGAAGGGGACCATCCCGGCGTTGCGGAGGCCGCCGGCCCGGCTCCCGTACCAGTGGGCATGGCGGACAGTGGCTCGCCGGAGGAGGCGGGCTCTGGGCCCGATCCCGGGGCGCCGCTTACTCGAGATGCCGACCCTGAGGAGGTTGAAGCCTCCGCCCCGCCGCCTATGTTCCAGCAGCGGTGGCAGCTCAAGGAAGCAAGCCGCCGGTCCCGGCGGCTGCATGAGAAACACCTGGGGGCTGGGAGCTCGCAACTGTAACACAGTTGAGAGCCCCACCCGCATGCTTGAGCCAGATTGGCCGGCGGTGGCTCAAGGGGTCTTTTTAGGGCAGGCGCTGGGCTGGGAAGGGCATGGAGCAACAACCATCGGCCTCCCGTGTGTCTGTTGCCCGTGCCCTGTTCCAGCCCAGCCCGTGTCCTCGTCCTGCCGCCCGGCCCTTCCGAGACCAACCCCCTGCGTTTTGTGTGAAGTAACCTCTTTGTGTTCTGGGTGAGGTAACCCATCATTATTTTCTGTTGAAGCCTGCTGCCAAGGCATACTTTCAGTTACAGACAGTTTGTGTACTGCAGCACCTTTGGTTACAGACTGCATTAAACGCTGCTTGTGCCCGACTCCAATCCGGCTCCTGCTTGACCCCGGCCACCGCTGACAGATTGTTGCTCCGTCAAACGGTCAAGCAGGATGGAGGGGGAGAATGCGGCTCTGAAAGCCCAGTTGGCCGCCCAGGCCCAGGAAAACCAGGGCCTGAGCGTTCAAGTAGACCAACTCTCCCACACACTGCAGGCCCTGCAGTTCCAGGTGGGCCAATTGCAGGTGGCTCGGCCCCACCCGCGCCAAAGATTCTGATGGCGGTGCCGCTGCGCTTCACTGGAGAGCCCTCCAAGCTGGAAACTTTTGTGGCCGGCTGCCGAGCTCTACATTCAAGTCCGTGGCCAAGACTTCCCCAACGAACGAGCCCAGGTGGCGTTCATGATAAGCCTGCTCTCCGGGATGCCTGCCAAGTGGGCCACGCCCCTGCTCCGTCAGAACAGCGGCGTCCTGGATAACATGGCAGTGTTTCTACAAGCCTTCTGGGCGGTGTGGGGAGACCTGGTGCAAGCAGAGACGGCGAGCCGCCAGCTGCGCCAGCTACAGCAAGGCCGGGGTTCGGTGCGGGACTATACCACCATGTTCCACCTGCTGGCGCAGGACTTGGCCTACAACGACCCCGCTCTCCAGGATCAGTACAGGGCCGGCCTCTCGGCCGAGATTCTGAATGAGCTGGCCCGCAGCCCCCGCTGGAGACATTGGAGTTGTTAATCCAGCAAGCCCTCCGTATCGACGGGTGCCTGGAGGCCCGGAGGCAGGCCCGTTGGGCGAGTTCCACCAGTATGCAAACCTGGGCACCTTCCCCCCGGGAGACTCTGCCCAGCCGGCCAGGGGCAGGCACCTCTGCTGGCAGGGCCGGCAGAGAGGAGCCCGTGCAGCTCGGAGGGGCGCGACCCCACCTGACCACCAAGGAGAAGGAGAAGCGGCGGCGGGCGGGTCTGTGCCTGTACTGTGGCTTGAGAGGACACTTCGCCTGCATGTGCCTGTCGAAGTCTACTGCCCCGGGGGTGCCGGGAAAAGCCAACCTCCAGGTCTAGAGAGCCTGCGAGGCCTGGGGGAGCCCGGAAGTGGGACAGACGCGGACGCGTCCGAACAGAGACGAGACCCACTGCTGGTAGCCACTGCGGTGTGCTATGGCAAGGCACAGCCCATCCCCGTAGGGGCCATGATCGACTCCGGGGCGTCCAACAACTTCCTGGACCTGCAGTTTGCCAGGGACCACCAGATCCCGCTGGTGTCGCTGCCGGAGCCTCGACCGGTGGAGACTATCAACGGGCGGTTGCTGAAATCGGGCCCCATCACCCATCAGATGGTCGAGGTGGGTTTGGAAATCCAGGGGCATTTTGAGTGGGTGAGCTTCCTGGTGGCAGCGGTGCCTTGTTTCCCAGTGGTGCTGGGGATGCCTTGGCTTTTGCTCCACGACCTGCATATCTCCTGGGCGCGACGCGAGGTGCTGTTTGCGTCCGAGTACTGCCAGGAGCACTGCTGGCCCGAGAAGCTGATGGCCATCTTGGATACCCCCGGGACCGGGACGTCCGTCGAACTGCCGCAGAAGTACCGGGATTATGCGGACGTGTTCGACCAGAAGGAGGCCGATTGCCTACCCCCGCATCGGGTCTACGGCTGTGCCATAGATCTGGTACCGGGAGCCCCTATTCCGGCAGGACGCATCTACGTGCTCTCAGAGCCAGATTTGGCAGCCTTGCGGGAGTTCCTGGAGAAGAATCTGTGCCGGGGCTTCATGCGGCCATCGACCTCCCCAGCATGGGCACTGGTGCTGTTCGTCCGCAAGAAGTCGAGGGAGCTTCGCCTTTGTAACGACTACCGCACCCTCAACTGGATCACCATCCGCAACTGCTACCCGCTGCCCCTGATCCCGGAGTTGTTGGAGCGGCTGCGACATGCGACGGTCTTCACGAAGCTGGACCTCCGCGGGGCCTACAACCTGGTGCGGATCTGGGCAGGAGACGAGTGGAAGATGGCATTCCAGACCCGGTACGGGCACTACGAGTACACCGTCATGCTTTTCAGGTTGTGCAACGCCCCGGCCGTATTCCAGCACTTCGTGAATGACGTCTTCCGGGACTATCTGGACCGCTTCATGATCATCTACCTCGACGACTTCCTGATCTACTCCCTGAACCAGCAGGTCCATGAGACGCACGTGCGCGCCGTTCTGCAGCAGCTGTGGGAGCACCGTCTCTACGCCAAGCTCGAGAAGTGTGCTTTTGACCTCTCGGAAGTCAACTTCCTGGGCTACCATGTGTCTCACCGGGGAATAGAGATGGACCTGACCAAGGTGGAGGCCATTGTGTCCTGGCAGGCCCCGAGGAGCTACAAGGATGTGCAGCGCTTCCTGGGGTTCACCAATTTTTATCGGAAGTTCATTTCTGACTATGCTTCGTTGGCCGCCCCCATCACCCAGGTGCTCTGCAGCAAGGCTACTTTCCAGTGGACCACCGAGGCACAACAGGCGTTCAACCAGCTGAAGACCCGCTTCACAACGGAGCCCATCCTGCAGCACCCCGACCCCAGGAGACCATCCTGGAGACCGACACCTCGGACGTCACTGTCTGGGCGGTTCTGTTGCAGGGCTCAGGCCCGGAGGGGGAGCTCTGGCCATGCGCCTACCACTCCCGGCAGCTGTCCCCTCCTGAGTGGAACTACACCATCTGGGAGAAGGAGCTCCTGGCGGTCAAGGCGGCGTTTGAGACCTGGCGGCACGTCCTGGAAGGCGTGCTACACCCGATACAGGTGCGGACCAATCACTGCAACCTGGAGTATCTGCAGACCGCCCATAAGCTGATGCTGCAACAGATGCGTTGGGCCCAATTCTTCTCCCGCTTCCACTTCCGGCTGCAGTACGTGCCGCGGGCCTGCAACCAGCGCGCGGACACCCTGTCCCGGAAGCCCAAATATGCCGCCACCCCAGAACCGGAAGTCCGCTCTACCATCCTGCGCCCCGAGAACTTCGCGGCGGCCGTGGATCCAGGAAGCACAGTCTCAGGAGCTGCCCTGGGAGACCCTCCGCCTGGGGGATGCCACTTCCCCATCGTCAGAGCGGGAGGGGCTGCTCTACCATCGAGGTCGGCTCTTTGCGCCCGCCGGGCCCTGTCGTGAGGAAGTGTTGCGCCTCTGCCATGACGGTAGGCCCGCAGGGCACTTTGGCCTGTTCAAGACCCTGCACCTTGTGCCCCGGGAGTTTTGGTGGCCCCGGGTGCGTGGAGATGTCTACCTTTATGTCTGTTCCTGTCCCGTGTGCTGCCGTGCCAAGGATCCAACGGAGAGGCCTTCAGGTCTGCTCCAGCCCCTGCCGACCCCCGCGGGACCCTGGAGGACCATCTTCATGGATTTTATCACTGAGCTCCTTCTGTCCAGGGGCCACACCATCATATTGGTGGCGGCGGACCTCCTCACGAAGGTGGCACCCTTCGTCCCATGCCCGGCGCTACCTTCTGCGAAGGAAACCGCACGCCTAGTCCTGGACCACATCTTCCGGCTGCACGGCCTCCCCGAGGGGATCGTGACCAATCGGGGGCACAGTTTACCACCCGGTTCTGGCAGTGTTTGTTTCGGCAGTTGGACATCGAGCTCCGGCTGTCATCGGCCCATCACCCGCAGACGGATGGCCAGACCGAGCGTACCAACACTACGCTGGAGCAGTACCTGCGCTGTTACAGCTGCTACCAGCAGGACGACTGGGCCAACCTCCTGTCCTTGGCCGAGTTCACGTACAACAATGCCATCCATGCCTCCACCCAGCAGTCCCCATTCCTGGCCAACTACGGCTTCCACCCGTGATGGTTCCCACTGGTTGGGGCGCTGTCCGCGGTGCCCGCCGCAAACCGGTGGCTTCAGGAATTGCAGGCCATCCAGGAGCTGCTGTGGGAGCAGCTGGAGCTTGCCAAGGAGGTGTACAAGCGGGGGGCGAATCGGCACTGGCAGCCAGGGGCACCACTGCAGGTTGGGGACCACGCCTGGCTCTCTACGCGCTTCCTCCCACCTGGCCACCCCAGCCGCAAGCTGGATGCCCAGTATATAGGCCCTTTTGCCATCCTGGCCCAGGTGAACCCCGTGGCCTACTGGTTGCAGCTCCCGCGCACCCTGTGGATACACCCAGTGTTCCACAGGTCGCTGCTCCTGCCAGCCGCGGGGGTGCGACCAGACGCCGGCCTGGGTGTCCCACCAGCCCCGGTTCTCATCGATGGTAAGGAGGAGTCCAAGGTGGCCGGAATCCTCGACTCCCATCAGCGGCGTGGCCACTTGCAGTACTTGGTGGACTGGTGGGGCTATGGGCCAGAGGAGCGTTCCTGGGAGGACGCGACTGACGTCCATGCGCCGCAGCTGGTGCGGGCCTTCCATCGGCGATACCCAGCCAAGCCGCATTCCCCGCAGGGTAGGGGAGGCAACCCTGGGGAGGGGAGTGATGTCAGGGCCTCGGGCGTGGCCGCGCCCATGGGCGTCCCCGGGGCCGATGCAGCGGCCGCCTCTGAAGAGGAGGAGGGGGGCTCGGGCACTCCGGAGGCTGCGGCCGATGGTGGGGATCACCCAGCTGCCGCGGAGGGTACTACCGCTGACAGGGATCGCCCAGATGCCACGGAGGCCGCCGTTGCCGATGGGGGTCTCCCCGGCGCGCCGGAGGCTGCCGCTGCCGATGGGAACCATCCCGGCGTTGCGGAGGCCGCCAGCCCGGCTCCCATGCCGGTGGGCGTGATGGGCGGTGGCTCGCCGGAGGAGGCGTGCTCCAGGCCCGATCCCGGGGCGCCGCTTACTCGCGATGCCGACCCTGAGGAGGCTGAAGCCTCCGCCCCGCCGCCTATGTTTCAGCAGCAGCAGCGGTTCAAGGAAGCAAGCCGCCGGTCCCAGCGGCTGCATGAGAAACACTTGGGGGGTGGGAGCTCCCAGCTGTAACACAGCTGAGAGCCCCAGCCGCGTGCTCGAGCCGGATTGGCTGGCGGCGGCTCAAGGGGTCTTTTTAGGGCAGGCACTGGGCTGGGAAGGGCACGGAGCAACAACTGTCGGCCTCCCGTGCGTCTGTCACCCGTGCCCTGTTCCAGCCCAGCCCGTGTCCTCGTCCTGCCGCCCGGCCCTTCCGAGACCAACCCCCTGCGTTTTGTGTGAAGTAACCTCTTTGTGTTCTGGGTGAGGTAACCCATCATTATTTTCTGTTGAAGCCTGCTGCCAAGGCATACTTTCAGTTACAGACAGTTTGTGTACTGCAGCACCTTTGGTTACAGACTGCATTAAATGCTGCTTGTGCCTGACTCCGGTCCGGCTCCTGCTTGACCCCGGCCACTGCTGACAGATAGCTTGAGACAATCAGTGGTCTGGTGGGAATCTCTCAGTTGCTATTGTTTAAGAAAGCAGCATCATTAAGGCTAGCCAATTATCTCTGGAGTTTCCTGGTGATTTCCTGATGTTACCCTGATTTCTGGGGTTCCATGGGGGACACTTCACTGTGCTCTACATAATGGGGAATGGAAACTAGCCAGAGCACAAGCAATGACAATGTGAGAGGCAGGGCAACCTAGCGAGATCTTTTTACCCAATGTTTACAGGGTCAGGCCAAGCCAAAAACCAAGCAGAATTGTCTAATAAATGATTTTATTGAGGGGAATTCACTCATGCAGGCACACAAGATACACACAATCACACATTCACACAAGAGCTAGCTGAAAGAGAAAGAGAGGAAAAATTATAGAGAGGCTGAGGGATTTGGGGGGATTTATAATTACCAGTCCAGAAGAGTATTGAATGTATTTTGGCTTAGGTAGAACCTAAGGACAGTTCTCATTCAGGAGCCAGAGGGGCAGAGTGACAAGTAGACCTTCAAGAGACTGCACTGGGCATCCTCAAATCAGGGGTATTTGTACTCTGAAAATGGCTTGTGGCTGTGAAGTTTCCAGATGCAAGACAAAGGGAACCTGTTGTGGACAATGGGTCTTTTACCTGTTGACGGGCTTATTGTTTTGATTGACAAAGACATGATGGATGTTGTAATAGCTGTCTATTGTGGGTGCTGTGAGGACAGAGGAAAGAATCCAGATGTACAAGGGATGAATATCTGTCAATCAGTGTCCTGGTGGGCTCCTGACAGTTGGATTCCCTGGAAAAGTCCAGCTTCTATTTAAGCCTATTATCCACAGGAATGATGTGTATTTGCTTGACGAGTGACTCAGTCTTACCTGGAGGAATTTTGGAGTTGACCTATGCTTCTCACATTTACTGTCAAATTCTTTCCCTCACTCAATTTGACTTCTCTGTCACCTCTCAGACTTGAATTTGATATCAGAGCCAATAAAATGTGTTGCTAATTACATATGATGCCAATTAGGTATGGCGCCCATCCAAACCGTACTGATATTGGGGACCCCCAAAGCGGGGCCTTACACTGGCTATGGCTGTGCCTAGGAGGGTTCTTCTTGACCTTAGATTTCATAACACACATGTTCAGCTTTCCTTTTATACAGCAGGACTGTCCAGCCATATCAGGGTATAATTTATATTTTATATATGCCATATCATATCAAAGCATGGGGGTATATGGCTACTAACAGCCCTGTATTTTCAAGAGGGCATCTATGAACTCAATGGTGGAATGCTGATTGAATTGCATCATGTCTGCACCCATGTGCTTTAACAACTGCCAGGTGTTTCTCCTCTCTTCACTGTAAACGGGGATCATACACTCCCAACTCTTGCTTTTTATCATCCTAGTAGAATGCTTAAACAGATTAATTAGAAGTAATAAAGAAATGAAAGGAACAAAGATAAGAGGGGCAGAATTTAAATTAAAAGCCTTTGCAGATGATGTAGTCTTCATTTTAGAGGATCCAATTAGCAGTGTAGAACCATTACTGTTAACAATAAAAGAATTTGGTAATATTTCTGGTCTTAAGGTTAATAAATATAAAACAAAGATATTAACTAAGAATATGAGCAAAGAAGAAGAGGAATTACATAGGAAAACTGGCTTTGAGATTGTGAAGAAAGTTTAATACCTAGAGATGGAATTAACAACAACAACAAAGAATCAACAATGGTTTGAAAATAATTATGTTGAGACCCGGGAGAATATAATGAATGATCTCAAGAAGTGGTAAAGACACCAAATTTGAATTTAAAAGAAAATTTTTATAAAATGTTATATAGATAGTATATGACACCTGTAAAACTGAAAAAAATAACAGGAAATGGGAATGGAAAATGTTGGAAATGTGATGAGAAAGAGGGATCTTTTTTTCATATGTGGTGGACCTGCAAAATAGCAAAAAAGTTTTGGAAAGAAATACATGATGAAATTCAAAGAATGTATGGTTTTAATTTTGAAATGAAACCACAACTTTATTTGTTGAATATGTTAGGGCAACAAAGAGAAATAAGATTTCATCAAAAGACATTGTTATATATAATAACTGCAGCAAGATTGACTTATGCTCAATACTGGAAAGAAGGAAAATATATTAATATAAGAGAACAATATTATTGAAGAAGAATTCAATAGAACCATTTTTGATAACATGGAAACCTTTCATGGATCATGCAAGAAACAAAAAGGGGGACCTATCAATTAGTGGATTTGATTTGTAAGAAATAAGATTGATATAAGTGGATAATTTGGAGAGTGAAATAGTTACAGTGTTTAGTTTCAAAAGTATTTATATCTACATTTATGTATTTATATTTATATTTATATTTATATTTATAATAGGAAGAGGTGTGGAAGTAGAAATGGATTAAAACCAACTGATGAAGAAGTTAGGAAGGAACTTACATTAAAAATAAAACAAGAAAGGAAAGCAGACAAAAAAGATACTAACAAATAACACATAATACAATACAACAACATAATAAAACAACAATACAATAAAACAAATATAATAATATTTGTTAGTACCTGTTTCCTGCTTTCCTTTCTTGTTTGTATAATTTTTATCACTTTATACATTACTTTGATAAGTGTTGTTATTGTAATTGTTTTTTTTCTTTTTATTTTCTTTTTTCTTTTTTCTTTTCTTTTTTCTTTTCTTTTCTGTATGAATTAAATTAATAAGGATTATTTTTTTAAAAAATAAAATAAATTCTACCCTTAAGTTTAGTAGTCAAAAAAGTATGATCTCTTCATTTTCTCAAAATTCTGGTTGGCAGATCTTTAAAAATTGTAATTTCTATGCATTAGAAGTCTAGCTGTGAAATGCTGCTGTAATACTTGATCACTTGATCTCTCACACTCTTTTTCACAAAATAAATTATCACATCTCTTGGCAGGTTTCTTTGTTTGGCTGTTCTTGAAATAGTACTGTAAATTTGAGTAATTTCTGCAGTAATTTCTCTATTTCGCATATGTAGGAACTCTGCCAAAGCCTCACAAACTCTCTCTCTCTCACACACACACCACACAACACACACACATAATCATTCTCCCTTTCTGGTACTCCAAGTATCCTCAGGCATTTCTCTATTTTTTTTCAGTACCAGCAACGCCAAGGCATCTAAGGTCTTCTCTTGTTCTGCTGCCACTATTTCCTTTGTCTCTTCCAAATCTTTAGTTTTCTTCTCTGTAGCTTCAACTGTCCTTCAAATGCTTCATCTCAATGTCAATCTGGGCTAGAGAAACTTTTATTTCCTTCAAATCTAACTTCACTCCAGTTGAAAATTGCTGCATCTCCTCTGCTTCATCTTTTAAATTGCTTGTGAATCTGATTTAGTCTTTGAGTTTATGTATCTCTGGCATTAGTTCTTCTTTTGTCTTTTTTATCTCAGCCATCAGTATTTGATTTAGTTTCAACTCCTTGGTCTGCAGCTGCTATGGCTTGTTTTGCAAGCATAGCAGCATCTCTCACCTTGTCGCTTGACATCCCTAAAAATTTAGAATTGGTAATTGATAGTTACTAGTTAAAATAAAATTTTAAATTAAAAAAATTAAAATTTAAAATTCAAAAATTTTAAACTCAAAGAAAAGAGAAAAAAGAGAAAAAGAGAGAAATATTATTAAATTAAAAATTTAGAGTTCATCGTTTAAAAAATAATTTTGAAAAATTCCCTTCCAAAAAAGCCCTTTTGTTTCAAAAAATTCCCTTTAAAAAGAACTTAAAAATAGAAAAAGATTAGAAATCTTTCTCCCTTCTCCTCCATCCCTTCCCTTTAAAAAAAAAAAAAAGAAAGAAAAAATTACAAAATTAAAATGAAAAATGAAAAAATTAAGTGATCAATTAATCAAGCAAGCAAGCAGGCAATTAATCTATTCATTTCAATTAAAATGTTAAAAGGT
Organism: Iguana delicatissima; assembly: GCA_948472985.1. Lineage (NCBI taxonomy): Eukaryota > Metazoa > Chordata > Lepidosauria > Squamata > Iguanidae > Iguana > Iguana delicatissima. The sequence continues at coordinate 67,541 of CAOKZL010003789.1, read as the reverse complement.
GAAAGTGAATTAAAATGTAAATCATTGGTTTACAAGAAAAGAAAAAAGGGAAAAATGTCTTTGTCTCTATTTTATCTTCTTTTCTCCTCTCATTTCCCACAGAAATTGTTTAAGGGCTGTCAAAGACTATTTTTCAAATCTTTCAGTTTACACAGCTTTACAGTTCTCATTTAAGGCTTGCTATTTATTCCTGATTTCATCACCAGATGTCAGTGTGGGCTAAGTATATTCTGCCACTCCATCTTTCTGCATCTATCAAAGGAAAGTTAAAAGTAAAAAGGGTTGAAAAGAGGTTCATGTCCTGTTATTGTCTGAAGCATGGCAGGGCGTATAGAACCTTCACAGGCCAAATTGTTGCTCTCTGTATCCTAGATCAATCTGTTTGGAGGTTCCTTTCTCCCAACATCTTTGCAACATGGTCTGGAAGATGGTAACAAGGAGGATTACAATGACAAATAATCACCTCCAAGTGCTCATATATTGCTTCTGTAGTGAGGAGCAGCAGCAACTGCCATCAACACCAAAGTAGCCTTCACTCAGTAAAGCTAGCAAACAATAACTGCAGGTGCTCTTCCTCTTTGTTGTTGGAAGCTACTGGAGGATCTGGAAGCTGAACTCCATGGAGCTCAATCTGCAAGTGTGGAGAGTCTAAGTCTCCCAAGCTTTTTAAAAAGATATTCCTATTAATAATTTCTAAAAAAAAAAAACCCTAAAATTCTACAAATACATGAGAAAAAAAGGGAGGGGGAAGAAATGTGGTATCTAAATTAGAAATTAAGAAGTAGGGAAAATGAAAATAGAAAAAGAAAAGGAAATCAATTGACTTGCATTCTTCCTTTAAATGGATTATAATAATCAAATTAACTCAAGCCTCTCAGAGATAATGTCCAACATTTCTCTTCTTCCCCTCCCCCTATTAACAAAGGTTAACATATCTTGCATGGTATCTCAGTATTGCTTTCTATTACATTCCATTGCATATCGGTGCCCCACTTTATTTGTGAGGGACTGATTCCAGAACCCCTTGTGAATACTAAAAATCATGCATCCTCATATCCCTATGGAAAAAAAAATGATACAGGACAGCTGTGGAAGTGGCAACAGCAGAGGCACACCAATAGCCACTGCTATGCCCCTGCCAAAGTTCTTCACTACCCTGAGAATGTTGCTGGCAATGGTGCTCATCCTGCTTACTCATTTGAGACAAGCAACCAAGATCAATACCACCTCCCTTGTGTCTATTCACAAGTTATATACACCTAGATTGTTCACTGTTCTCCTTTAAAAGACACCAATCCCCAATTTATTAACCTATTTGTTCTGAACTTGTGGGGTGAACACATTTAGTTCTTAATTGCAGAAAGAAGGTGGCTGAAGGGGCTCCATTGTTTCATCTTAATCAGAAGAATTCTTCACTCTCACAACTCCAAAAGTTTATTTAAGAGTTTTCTTTTAAAAATTAGATTGCTGATATGAAGCCATCCAATTCTCAGATCCAAATAACTGTGTTTCATGGGAAGGGCAAAAGATTTCATTTCCATGGTCCTTCCCACTCATAAATTTCTCACTCAAAAGTAAACACAAGTAATGAGAATGGGTGAACCCTAATGAGTGATCCTCTGCAACCTATTTATATTCAGGGTGAGTTTCTCCAGTCACAGATCCCTCTGGTTAGCACTTTTGTCATGAAAGCCTTCTTCGCCAAAGAGCTGCAGCCACAAGCATCTACCCACTGACCTGCTGGAAATTCAAGTAAAAATCCAAGTTTTGAGTGTCCTGGACTCCCTTAGCCTGGTTGTTCTTAGCTGCTGCTGCTGTTGCCACTACCAGTCAGTGCACACTGAGAGAGAGCCTCTCTCCGTTTTACATTTTATCTTATGGTTACTGATATGTTGCTCTCTACAGCAAGAGATTTTTGATAATGTGATCCCATTTTTTATAACAAAGTTTTCACTATCGTGATATTATTGCTGTTTGAAAAGATAGAGAATACGGGTCCATAAGATATGCAGCAATACTGCTGAATCACTGGCACAGAATCAGAGATTCAAGAAAGCTAGCTGGTCTTACCTATTCATTCATTTTAGTAGCCATTCTAAAAACCAAAATGGATTTCTTAAGTTGTTGTTAATCCAGTTTAACACGAAGAAGAAAGTTGTGTAGTGAGACTTTTGATTCAGTGTGGACATATCACTGAAGGTAACTTGATTTTATCTTTATGATAATACGAAGATAGTTTTGTTTTGTTTTTTTGGTGAGGTGTGACATTGATATATCCCAGGACATACTAAAGTACCTCAAATCTTAATTGAGATTTTGTATTACCTAGACAGCCCACCTGAGAAAGGACTGTACTACAAGTCAGTCCTCTGAGGGCACCCTTCACATGATTCATGCCCCTTAGATGGGCTCAATTTACTTTGGTTACTGAGAACAGTCTTATTTTAGCTCCTGTTCTTTTTCGATAATAGGTATGACAATAGGTAAATATGACAGCATATTCCACCGTCAAACTGCTCTTACTATCAGGAGGTTCCTCCTAACGTTTAGTTGGAATCTAATTTCCTGAAGTTTGAAGCCATTGCACTGTGTCCTAATCTCTGGAGCAGCAGAAAAGCATTCTTCCTCCTCCTCCTCCTCTTCCTCCTCCTCCTTCATTTTAGAATTGCAAATTATAATTTTTATTTGCTGTACTATAATTCTGCATGCTTGGAAGGAAGGCCACCTTTAGTGCTTGTAGTGTATTGCATCCAATGCACACAGCTGAAAGCCTGTTGTGCCAAGATAGTGAGGCTGGACACTGTTGTTTGGGTTAAAGGTTGACCACAACTTTAATAGAAAAATATTGTACGTGATTAGCTACATCTACATACAATACAAATATGCATGAGGTATGTTCATGAGTGACTAAGTATATAAATCAAGTATCTCTCAGTAGGTTAGAGGAGACATGGGTCCCAATGGTTGCTGGAAGTGGGAGATGCCCAAGCCAAGCTAATAGCCAAGGATGTGAGTGGTAGGTAAGGCAGGTAAGATCTGGCAGCTAAAGCCATATTATCCAAAAACAAGGTTAAATCTGTTGTCTCCTGATGGGCTGTTGTCATGTATTGGATCTACAGACACACTTTGAAGTTTACAGTAGTGTTTATCCAAGGATGGAAAGAGCAGACACAGTACACTGCCACAGAAGTTGCTGAAACTGATCAACGAAAGCAATCTACTTTTTTTACAGATTATCAATACAAATTTAGGCACACAAAGCATTCATTGGTTACCACAGGTGATAGATACCCACTGCGTGCTTTCCCATGCAAGTGCTTGGATCTGCCTCTCTTGTTGTTGCTGCAGTCTAGGCCTACCCGAAGATAGCACCCGATATCATTTCGATATCAAACAGTTTGGCTTTCCCCTGCCACCCCGCTCCACGTGTTTGTGAGATAATTGCTGGACATTCCATTCTCCACCCAGGCAGGCCAGACACAGCTGGTTCGTCGCTTCAGGGACCTCTCCGGCAAACACCTCATTACATATGCATGATACTAAAAAAGCTTCCTGCCCTGAGCAGGCTACTGGACAAAGGTTGTGCTGTCCACTGGTAAGTGCTGCGCATTTGCATACTGGCCACACTATTGTTAATTCGGCTCTGATTCCATCATGCAAAGTTGTGACCTTTCCGAGACATTGTCTCATACCCCAAATTCATTGTTCCCCCTGAGTAAGTCATGGCCTGCAGTCCCAATTCACCCTATAAAAACCCCTGATTCCGAGACCTTATTCGGATCGCTCCAGAGTTCATCCCATCTTGCTGCTGCTTGGCTTGGCGAGCTCCCCTCAGCTAATCGAGCTGAGCTTCTTCTCTACACGCTTGGCTTCCCTCCCGAGGTCCAGGATGACAAGATAGGTGTCATATCACCCATTTCCCTCTGAAAGTCCCTATCCTTAATTCAACCTCTAATTTCTTAGTTAGCTGTGTGACTGTGGTGTCTTTGATATTTGCTTGTATTCAATAAAACATCATTTTTATTACTTTAAACCCATCTGGCTGCTTGACTGACCTAACCCCATAGACGCTGGGTTGCAAGATCCTGCTACGTTACCCTGCTTCTCGCCAGCTTAAGTGAGTGCTCCAGCTAATTTTCCCCAAAATTGTGTTTTATAGTTTCGTTATTTAGGTGTCCCTCCTGGGACTCCCAGTAAACAGGGCAACATTGTCCTTGGCTATTGTTCACCTGTCTGTATACCTTCCCCTGTAATCTCTCCCCAAGTTCCTTCCTATAACAACCCGGCACAGGGCAGAGCAGTGTTCACTTTCACTTTTCCCCACTTGCCCCCATCCATCAATTACCAAGTAACAGCAAATGAGGAGTGAGGAAGAGTGAGCAAGTGAGAAAGAAAACGGGGGGTTGCCAAAGAAACTAGGATGGATGTCTAAAGAACTTTCAGCTGAACTAAGATTTAAAAGGGCCATGTACACGAAATGGAAAAAGGGGGAAATCACCAAAGAGGAATTCAAACAAATAGCCAGCATTTGTAGGGAAAATGTCAGAAAAGCTAAAGCACAGAATGAGGTCAGGCTTGCTAGAGAGGCTAGAAACAATAAAAATGGGTTGTTGTTGTTTTTTGTTATTCTGTAGCAAAAGGAAAAACAAGGAGATAGAATCATAGAGTTGGAAGAGACCACAAGGGCTGTCTAGTCCAACCCTCTCTGTTTTTACACAGAGGCTGGATGGCCATCCGTTGGGAGTGCTTTGATGTGTGATCCTGCATCGCAGGGGGTTGGACTGGATGGCCCCTGGGGTCTCTTCCAACTCTATGATCCTATGATTCCATCTCCTTGTTTTTCATGGTAGGGCTGCTGTGAGGAGATGGTGGAATGATAACAGGAGACAGAGAAAAAGCAGAACTACTCAATGCTTTTTTCCCTTAGCCTTCTCCCAAAATTAAAAAAAAAAAACAGTGTTCAAACTGGAGAAAATGGTAAGACTTTGCTTCATTGCTCCAACCCCCTTGCTATATCATCTATGCACATAACCTTCCTCAAGGTCATGGCTGGTCTCTTGGCAACCAGCTGGCCATTATGGGCAGAAGCACATTGAGGCCATTTCTGCGCAGAGGTAGTAGCAGCAGCAGGCATTTTGGATTTACCCTATGGCATGATGGTGAATCTGCAGAATGTGACAGCAACAGAGAAGTCAGCTAGTTACCAGGTGCACACAAGAGTAGACGGAGCTGTCAAGCAGGAATAAAAGCAAACATTGCAAGATTTCAGAGGCATACAGTTCATATGCAACCCCAGAAAAGGGAGCTTCACCACCAGTGCAAGTGATGTCCCTTGCAAATGCCCAAAAATGTGTTGGAAGATCATCAACAGTGAGCAAAGGACAGCTAAATATGGAAGAGGATTGTGGAAAGATGCAGAGACAGGAGAAAAAAGGGGAGGGGAGTAGGAGAGGTTGGGCAGGAAAGTTAGCCATATACAGGATAGGGAAAACAAGAGAGAAAAAGAAAAAGAGGTGGCTTGTTGCCTTTCAGGGCAGTTGCAATGTGCAGGGACATAGATATGAAAGAGAGGGGAGAGTACAGAAGATGGAAGAAAATAATGAAAGAGAGAAAGAAAGAAGAAAAAAATTGGAGGATGGGCACTATGGCCTAGGGAAGGTCAAAAGGCATTGGGTGGACTAGCGCCAGAGGTTATCTAGTGTGTGATGAGGTGGCTGAGGTTGGGTGAGGCTCAGAAGGGGAAACATGAATGACCAAAGATGCATCAAGAGAAATGGAGGATCTCATTGGTGCATACAGGGCCAGGTGGGGGAGACCAAAATGGCGGCTCCATGCCATGCACCATATAGTCAAGGCAAGGTGGCTGAAGGTGAGTTTCAAGGAAGCTGAGGGTGCTGGAGAGCACATGGAGCTTCATGACCATGAGGTGGTGGGAGGAGGAGGCTAGAGAAGACAGCTATTAGTGCAAGGGTCAAGCTGTTCATGGGCAGCCTCATGACCAGCCACTGGCCACAAGGGGAGCCATATGGGGGTAGGGAAGAAGTAGAAGTGAATTGAAAGGAAAGCGAAGGGACGGGAAGGAGAAATGGAGGGGGGATGGGGAAGAAGGCACACTTCCCTCTGCCTCCACTGGACTCCTGTCCCATTGCCTTGACATGGGTGGCTGTGCACTGAAGCACTGGTGGGAGAATGATGAGATGGAGGAAGAAGGGGAAAGTCAAGAGGTAGCGGGGAGAGGAGGAGAGGGAACTGTATGACCCACCCCGTACCCCAGCCCTTTGTTCCAAGAACAGAGGGAAGAACTAGAGATAGGGAGAGGGATAAAAGCAAGGGAAGAAAGAGGGACAGTAAAGAGAAAGAGATCAAGAAAAAGTGGGATGACACTGAGAAACCCCATAAAAAATGACAACCTCTGGAAGACTTTTTGCACTTCGGATTGGGGGGGGGCATTTTTTTTTTCAAGAAGATTTTTATTCAAACCCAAACTTTATTTTCTGTTCCCAATAACATGGGAGAAATGTGCAAATGATTTTTCACTTGTTTGCACAAGGACCCATGCTTTTTGTACAGATGTTTTTTTGCAGAAAAAGAGTTCAAAATGTGCAGAAGCAAAAACGTTTATAATTTCTGTGTAAAGAATATCTGGAATTTGGCATTGTTTAAGTGACAAGTAAAATCATGTTTGTTTATGAAAGTTTTTGGAACCTAAGTAATTTTGCAAAACCCTCCCATGCACATGGTTTCAATTAATTTCAAACGACATTCCACAATTTTAACCCTTTAATCTTTTTTTCACTTTCTTAATTATTTAAATATGTTTGTAACTTTTAAAATTATTTTCATTATTTATACTATTTTAACTTGTTTGGTTGGTTTTATTGTATACTGCCCTGAGATCTTCAGATAAGGGGCAGAATATACATGGTTAAATAAATAAATATTACTAGGGGAAGAAAACTCTTTTAATTACTCACCAGAGAGACCACTTTTGACATTTTCATTCTTGCAGGAAAGGCTAACACAAGGAAATACATTTCCCCTACTTGGTGATGGTGGCTACTTAGAGAATTCATTTCATAGGATATATTTATTTCTATAATTGTTTGCTAAAGTTCATAAGAATAATTTTTCTTAAAGATACATACTGGGCTCTCTTTCTCTTCCTCATAAAGTTCCTTTTTTGAATATTAAAAGATCACAACACGATGGCTAATTCTCACAGATTTACTTTTTAAATTCTACATCTCCGACAGTTTTGTGCTATATAATTGATTTAATCTCTGATTTTAGAGGAATGCTGAACTCTTTTACCGGGCCCTGCTTACATTTCTCGAGGGCAAAAATTGCCCTACTTTTCCCTCCAAGTATCTGTTGAGTGCTAAGCCATTTTCTTCCATGATTGGCAACTATCCTTAGTGAAATTTTTACAGTCTTTCTTACATTTCCAATCTTATGTTGTGATATGTGGGAAAAACTGCACCTGTAATTTTATTTATTTGTTTATTTTGTAACTTGACAGGGAACCCAAAGCACTTACAACAAGGTTAAAATAGAATACAGCTAAAAATATGAGATAAAAAGTTCTTAAAAACAATTAAATAAGATACCATACTAAAATACAAATAATACACACCCATGTCTTTAGCACCAATAAAGACACAATTCCAACATGCATGTGGCAGCTTTCAGATCTCCAAGGATCCTGTCCACATCCTCAGGCTGCACAAAAGGAAATGTATCCAATAAAACTGGACAAGCAGGAGCTAAGGTTACATTCACTGGGCCTTTATATCAACTACAGCAGTACTTCTTAAGCTATCTGATGTGGGGGACTAGCAGAGACCCAGCATCATGTTTGTATCCATGGTTACAGATGTTTCTTTCTTCTCTAAACACTCTTCAAGGCATGGCACCTGATGAATTACACTGAACCACCAAGTCAGAATGGATCCACATGGTTTTGCTTGCAAAGACATAAAGTCACACAATTGAAAGGGACTACAAAGGCCTTCAAGGATATTGATGATCTGGAACATGCCCAGAGAAGAACAACCAAGACGAACAGAGGTCTGGAAACCAAGCCTTATGAGGAACAACTTAGGAAGATGGATATGCATAGCTTGGAGAACAAAAGACTGAGAGATTACATGAGAGCTGTCATTGAATATCTGGAGGGATGTGATATGGAAAATGGAGCCATCTTGTCTTCTGCAGCTACACAGACTAGAACACAAACCAATTGATTCAAATTATTAGAAAAGAGATTCTACCTAAACTTTAGGAAGTTCTTATTTACAGTAAGAGTTGTTTGACAGTGCAGTAGGTTGGGTAGGTTGGAGGTCTTCTTTGGAGGTCTTTAAACAGAGCTTGTGTGGGCATCTCTCAGGAGTAATGTAGTTGTGTTTTCCTGCATGGCAGGGGGTTGGACTAGATGGCCCTTGTGGGTTCTTCCAACTCCAAGTTCCTACTATTTTATCTAGTTCAACAATATTACCATGCAGGAATCCACAGCTAAAGAATTCTTAAGAGATTATCATCTGTTGAAAGACCTCCAATGGAGAAAAGTCTGCTGTCTTTCAACACAGTCCGTTCCACTATTGGACAGTTCTTAATCTCAGGAAGTTCTTCCTAATATTTAGGCAAAATTTTGGTTCTTGTATTTTGAATCCATTGGTTCATTCCATAGTCAAAACAACCTCACTCCATCTTCTACATGACAACTCCCCCAAATATTTAAATATAGTTATCATATCACCTTTCAGTCTTCTCTACTCCAAGCTAAACCCAGGTCCTTAAGCTGTCCTCATAGGATTTGGTTTGCAGGCTTTTGACCATCTTAGTCACTTTCCTCTAGACACATTCCAGTTTGTCGATACCCTTGTTGAACTGTGTACCCACAACTGGACACAGTATTCCAGGTGAGATCTGACCAAAGGAGAATAGAATGGTACTATCATTCATTCATTCATTCACTCACTCACTCCTCACTCACTCACTCACTCACTCATTCATTCAATGTATATTCCGCCTTTCTCTCACCATGAGATCCAAGACAGCTTACTACATTTAAAAAGCACAATACAATTTTTTAAAAAACCTATTAATACAAAAGTTAGGACACAATTGGATTAGATTTCTATTTAAAACACTTAGAAACAGCATTAAAACAAGTCAAAAATAGTATTAAATGATACTTAAAAACATAATTAAATAAAAACATTACCTGCCATTAAAGATTTATCTGTTGCACCCTAAAATCCAAAAGCTTCTTCAAAGAAAATGGTCTTTATCTGCTGGCCATAAGACAGCAGAGAGGGGGTCAACCAGACCTCCTGAGGAAGGAACTCCATTACTTGGGAGCAGCCACTGAGAAGTCTTTGTCTCTCTTGTTTCCTCACCAGATGTGTCTGGGATGTTGAATGGGCTGAGAGAAAATCTTCCTGTGCAGATCTTAGAGCACAGACAGACTCATACATGGAGATATGGTATTTCAAATAGCCTGGGCTCAAGCTACATAGGGATGTACTTTGAATTCTGCCTGCAAAAAGATTGGCAGCTAGAGGAGTTATTTTAGAAAGTGGGTTGTATAATCTCTATAACCTGCCTATAATTTTTTGAACCTGGCTGCAGTGTTTTGGACCCCATGGAGTTTCCAAACAATTTTGAAAGGCAGCCCCATGTAAAATGCATTACTGTACTCAAACAGGATGTAACGAAGGCATGTGTCACCATAGCCTGCTCTGACATCTCCAGGAATGGGAGCAGCAGGTGCACCAGTTTTATCTGTGCAAATGCACTCTTGGTCATTGTCAACTGAATCTCCCATGAAAGGGAGTTCTGCAGTCTGGAAGCAGCCATGGAGAAGGCTGTCTCTTGAGTTCTCACCAACCACACCTGGCGAAGGTAGTAGGACTGAGAGAAAGCCTTCCCCTGCAGATCTTAATACTTGTGTTGGATTATAGAAGGAGACACAAAGTAATTTGGGGCTTTAAAGGTAGTCAATGCAGCTGTTTTAACAAGGGAGCCACACAACCCCCATAGCTGTCTCCAGCCGAGAACCTGGCTGTGGCATTTTTGACCAGTTGAAGTTTCTGTTACCCTGTTCTCTGGGGGTCCTGGGAGGGACACCTAAATAACCAAACAATAAAACACAACCTTGGTGAAAATTAGCTGGAGCACTCACTTAAGCTAGCGAGAGGCAGGGTAACTTAGCAGGATCTTGCAACCCCAGCGTCTACGGGGTCAGGTCAGTCAAGCAGCCAGATGGGTTTAAAGTAATAAAATGATGTTTTATTGAATACAGACAAATATTAAAGACACCACAGTCACACAGATATCTGAGGAATCAGAGATTGAATTAGGGATAGGGAGTTTCAGAGGGAAGTGGATGATACGACACCTGTCTCGTCATCCTGGACCTTAGGAGAGAAGCCGGGGGTGCGGAGAAGAAGCTCAGCTCAATTAGCTGAGGTGAGCTTGCCAAACGAAATGGCAGCAAGGCGGGATGGAACTCTGGAGCGGACCGAGTGATCCGAGGAAGGTCTCGGAATCAGGGGTTTTTATAGGGTGAATTGTGACTGCAGGCTATGCCTTACTCAGGGAACAACAATGAGTTTTGGGTGCGAGACAATGTCTCAGAAAGGTCACAACTTCGCATGATGAAGTTAAGTCCGAATTGACAAAGAGGTAGACTGTATGCAAATGCGCAGTGCTTACCAGTGGATGGCACAACCTTTGTCCAGTAGCCTGCTCAGGGCAGGAGGCTTTTGTTAGTATTGTGCATATGTAATGAGGTGTTTGCCGGAGAGGTCCCTGAAGTGACGAACCAGCTGTATCTGGCCTGCCTGGGTGGAGAATGGAATGTCCAGCAATTATCGACTGTGCCTGTTTGCGTGCTCGTCCGTTGGCCTCGCAAACACGTAGAGCGGGGTGGCAGGGAAAGCCGAATTATTTGATATCAAAATGATATCTAGAGGTGTCCCCAAGGAGGTCTAAGCTGCAGTAACAATTCCAAACAATTTTCCAAAGGCAGCTCCACATAGTGCTCATTGCACTAGTACAACTGGAAGGTAATCAAGGCATGTGTTACTGTGGCCAAATCTGACTTCTCAAGGAACAGGCATAGCTGACATGCTAGTTTTAACTGTGCACATGCAAGCCTGACCACAACCAAAACCTGGGCATCCATGTTCAGATTTGAGTTCAGAAGCACTATCAAACAGGGAAACTGTTGCTCATCCTCACTCCACCCATGAAGTGGCTCCTGCAAAGATTCACACATCCTACTTCTTCATAATTTAAATCTCAAATCTACAAATTATGTAGCTACTGCTACATAATTTAAATCTCAAAGGTCTGTCTGAATAAAAAGGTCTTCACCTGCTGCCAGAAAGTGAACTGAGAGGGGACTGGCCAGACATCCTATGAAAGGCAGTTCCACAGGCTAGGAAGAAATACTGGGAAGGCTCTCTCCCTTGTCCTCAGGAAACATGCCTGTAATGGTGGTCGGATTGAGAAAAAGCCTTAGGGGGAGCTTTTTAATTAATTACACGAAATTCTATTTAAAAGTAAATTTCCAAGATCTGATTTAGATCAGATTTAGAAGAGAATCTGTGCTCTAAAGCGCAGTATGCACTAAGAGAGGCCACCAATTTTCTAGACTAGGAAGCCCTACCATTTGAAATTTTAAAACCTTCATTTTTTAAAAAATGTCATGGAACAAAAATGGCTACTTAATTATATTCTTCACTTTTTTTTTCTTTTTTACATATTGCCTACACACAAAAAAAGGCTAAAAATGAGGCCACAACTTTATTAAATAACTGGAATCTTGGATAATACAGACATCCATTTTCCATGCAGGGGAACAGAGGGTCCAGGGTAAATCCCCCAGGGGACACTGGCTAGAACTTTTAAGAGGAATACCAGTGGACAAGGAATAACCTTACTTCTCCTCTTGAGCCAGTTGGCAATAAGAGGAAAGTGGGCCATATTCCTTTACCACCTGGTGTCTTTGGCAGATCCTCAAAGGAGATATCTCTTAGGTTAGTACATGCGACCTGCCAGCTGTGAAAAAGACAATAGTCATAGAATCACAGAATAACAAAGTTGGAAAAGATCACAGGGGCCATCCAGTCCAACCCCCTGCCATAAAGGAACATATATCAAAGCACTCCCAATAGATGGCTATCCAGACTCTGCTTAACAATCTCCAAGGAAGGAGATTTCACCACTCTCCCAGGCAGCATATTCCACTGCCAGACAGCTCTGACCACCAGAAAGTTCTTCCTGAGCTTTAGGTAGAATCTCTTTTCCCATGGCTTGAATTCTTTGCTCCTTGTCCTAGTCTCTGAAGCAGCAGAAAACAAGCCTGTTTCCTCCTCAACATGACATCCCTTCAAATATTTAAATATAGCTATCATGTCCCCTCTTAACCTTCTCTTCTGCAGACTAAACATACTCAACTTTCTAAGCCACTTCTCATAGGGTATGGCTTCCAGAACTTTCATCATTTTGGTTGCCCTCCTTTCCACATGCTCCAGCTTGTTGATATCCTTCTTGAAATGAAGTGCCCAGAACTGGACACAGTATTCCAGACGAGGTCTAACCAAAGCAAAATAAAGTGGTACCATTGCCTCCCTTGATCTAGGCACCATACTCCTATTGATGCAACCAAGAATCACACTGGCTTTCTTGGCTGCTGCATTACACTGCTGATTCATATTCAGCTTGTGGTCCATTAAGACTCCTAGATCTCTTTCACATGTGCTGTTGTCCAGCCAAGTGTTTCCTATCCTATAATTGTGCATTTCATTTTTTCTGCTTAGGTGTAGGACCCTACATTTCTCTTTGTTGAAATTCATTTTGTTAGCTTTGGACCAGCTCTCCAATCTGTCAAGGTCATTTTGAAATTTGATCCTGTCCTCTGAGGTATTAGCAACCCCTCCCAATTTGGTGTCATCTGCAAATTTGATCAGCATGCCCTTTATTCCTTCATCCAAGTCATTGATAAAGATGTTGAATAGCACTGGGCCAAGGACAGAACCCTGTGGCACCCCACTAGTCACTTCACTCTAGGATGAAGAGAATAACACATAGCCAGTCAACATACCAAACAGCCTCTTTAGCAACAGAATACAGCACGGAGTAGTTCAAAAATTATATCATAGGCCAAATGAGGTATAACCAAAAATTCCTACTCAGTCCCAAGGGAGACCAGTAATAAACTTATGCTTTATTAAGGAAGGCAGGTCGGGGCTGCCAATAAGAAAATAGGCTAAGGTCTGAGCACCACCACCTTGTAGTGACATACACAATGAGGTAAGCCCTCTGCCAGCTCCATTCTCTCCAGCCAATGGAGAAGAAAGCAAAAGCCAGTGATTGGGTTATCTGAGCATTTTAAATCTTCTTTTTCCTTCTTCATCATTTCTTACTGTGCCTTAAAAGGACTACCACTTTTTGAGGGCTTCAGAAGAATTATTTTGAAGTTCACAAATTATAGCACAAAATGAACTGGACTGGCATAATGGTGATAGCACTACCCTTCTTTCTGGGAAATCCATTAAACTGAAATGGTCACTCTGAAAGAGATTAATAGTCAAAGCAGGAGAATCCACAGACATATAAGTAGATTAACTTATCCTAGTTTTGTATATCTGTCTTTTGTCTTTTTACTTTTCCCTAACATTTCTACCTCAGTAGATCTGACACGAATAACAATCTTTCCATTTTTATTAAGCAGCACTTCCCTTTGTTTACCAAGCTTGTAGTTGAGTTTAAGATTTTTTTTTTTTTAAAGCAGGTGATGGTGCTATCTTCCCATTATGTGTATAGTCAAGTAGAAATTAATGTGTGGTGTGCAAGCACTGGGATAATACTGTTACCCTGTAAACTGGGGGTCCTGGGAGGAACACCCAAACACTAAACCAAAATAAGCAAAGATGGGGAAAATTAGCTGGAGCACTCTCTTGGCTAACAAGAGGCAGGACAACGCAGCGAGATCTTTTATCCTACGTTCAGGTCAGTGAGGAGTCAAGCAGTTTAAAATACTAACAGTTTTATTAAGCAAGAAAAATAATAAAACTCAAGCACACCTAACTAGTGAGGAAAGAAAGAGAGTTTTATGCAGAAATAAGCAATACACCACCTGTCCAAAGTCCTGAAGACACCAATTGGGGAGAAGAAAGGAAACCCGATGTGGAGACCGAGGGGAACCTGCTGAGCCAAGCAGCAGCAAGACGATCTGGCAAGAGTTCCGGACAGTTTCAGTGATTCAGCAAGGTTTTAAGTGATTTCAGTGAAGTCCAGAGAGAGTTCCAGTGATTCAGCAAGAGTTTAAGTGATTTCAGCAAAGTCCAGAGAAAGTTCCAGAGAGCTCTCAAAAATGGGGCAACTTTTATAGGGAAAGAAGGACCGCAGGCTAGACTTGTCTTTACAGGAGAACAATGAGTTTTGGTCTGGGGACAAAGGCTCCAAAAGGTCGGAATTTGCATGATTGAGTTATGAACCGAATTGACAATAGTATGGCGAAGATGTAGATGCAGCTAGCTCGGCCGTTAAATGCCTGGCTTGCCAGGGTGCTTTCACAGGCAAAGAGTCCTCTTTGTCTTGCAATCAAGGTGTTTGTGTAGGGTGGCTTCCCCGAAGCGGAACTGGCTATACTTTACAACCATCACCCATGCCTAGCTTCGCGCTTGTCCAGTGGAGCCTTACAAACACTTAGCTGGTGGCAGGAAAAAGGGCCGAATTATGATATCAAAATGATATCTTAGTTCACCAAAGACCAGACCAGAATGCCATGGTAACAATACATTCTGGCTCTGCCTCAGCCCCAGCCCAGACTTGATCTTAACTTCTCTATATGGACCCAAATTCCAACATAAACTCTCCTAGTTCAGATATTCCCAATTCAATCATCCTCAGCTGCTAACCAGCATATACTATTTCTCTTCTTCTCTTCTTAGTTTTACCTTTCCACTTCCTTCCTACTGTTGTGCAAATTTATCAGATTGTAAGAATAGATTGAAAGAAAAGACGGAAAATAACAATCGATAGGAGAGGCAAAAGCTGTTTCAGTTGACATGAATTCTGGATAGTGCAGGGTTTTTGGTTTTGCTTGTAATTCTTGTACTTCTTTGTACTTTTTGTACTTGTACTCATTCATCAAAAGAAAAATAGGCTGTACAGTTTTTAGGGTTCCTCTCAACAGTATCTCATCCAGAGTCCTTGATTACAGACAGTAAAAAAATACATGGAAATCCACCAGTCCCTTTCAACAGTCTTTTCCTCATTTGGAAAAGTATGTGAAAATAGGAAGAGCAACTGAGAAGAGTGCTAGTGATGATGTGAAAGTTCTTCTAAGCCAGTGGTTCTCAACCTGTGGGTCCCCAGATGTTTGTGGACTTCAGCTCCCAGAAGCCCCAGCCACTATGGTCAATGCTCAGGGCTTCTGGGAGCTGAAGTCCAAAAACATCTAGGGACCCACAGGTTGAGAACCACTGTTCTAAGCTGAGGGTGTCTCAGTTTTAAGATACTTCAGAAGAGGTTTGCACATTTCCTAAAAAATCATCCTAAAGTATAAAACAGGCAAAGTATTTTCCATTCAGTTGGGTCTCATTAATTTAAGTACTTAGAATTGTTGGGGTGAATGCTTCATTAGTTTTTGTTTTGTTTTGTTTTCCACACTTAAGAATAAAATAAATAATGTCTTGGTGCTCAAATGGCAAGAGCTTTTATTTTATTTTATTTGTATGCTGCCTTTTCTCCTGGAATGGGACCCAAGGCAGCTTCTAAAAATAAATTAAAAACATTAAAAAATTTAAAACAACTAAAACATTAAAAGTATACAAACCTAAAACAATGTACAATTTTGAAACAAGTTAATAAATAAATAAAATCTCCCCAGATCACATAAAAGCCTATTTAAAGAGAAATATTTTTGTTGCTCAGTTATGTTATATGAAATACTGTGAAATATCTAGAAATATTGACCTCCAAGTTGCTTTGGTAAATCTGTCTCTGTTTCATTTTTCCTGGAAATGCTTAGCACAAGAAATTATATTTTTCTTCTTGTATTAAATGAAAACAGCAGGAATCTCTTAGGTTAGTATGCAGTGAATTCTGGTAGATGAAAATTTAATGATCCAGTGTGTAGGCAATCTCAGCTTGCTTGCTGATGATCCAGAAGAAGAATTCAAAGACAAGGGCACTGATCTCATGCAGAGATTTGTTTGAATCCTGAGCTGGAGTGTTCAAATCAAAACATTTTTAACTATAAAGTTTTATTTTATTTTGACATGTGTGAGATATTCCCATTGATTAGAAAATGGAATATATATTTATCTGGCTGAAGAGACTGGGATCCTAATGGATTAATATACATGGATTGCACTGGAGGGCTTCTTATGAAACACTATGCCAATGCAATCTAATATACAACTACTGAAGTGAAGCGAGGAGGTGGAGAGTGCAAGAACTCAGCATTAAGAGGGAAGGCATTTGCAGCATGAGGCCTGTGTGCCGGGTTTGGGGGTGAGAAGCATAGGATAGGACATGGGGATTATGACGTGGCTTTGGTAAATCCTCATGTAATGTTGTCATACTGAAGTTTATTTCCAGCTCCCCCAAGCCTGACATCTACCCTTGGAAGGAGCAGGAAATTCCCCAGCGTTCACTAATTCTTGCTGCCACAACCCACTGAATTCTGAATTAACTGAACAGTACGGTTGGACTCTGCTCAGTGGATTACCAATCTCTATGCTAAGGACCTTTCCCTTCCCTCACTTCCCCTTCTGAGTGAAGGAAGTTCTATCTGAGCGTGTGCCGAAGAATGGCGTGGAAATGGAGAAGAAACAAAGGTTTTACAGAAAAGCATTTATTCAAGGCATACAAATAAACAAGACAACAATACACATGAGAGGCTCCCCCCTCCCAGGTACGCTTAAGTTACAAGTAGTTATAACAAACAAAGATACATTTTTTAAGATCAGCCAACCTCCAAAATAATAAACAGCCCTAACACAACTACCTTATTCTAGTTACTCACATTTGAGTTCACAGGCTTAGATGGTCGAAGAGAGGAATGAGACCAGGAGGCGAGGCCTAGGGCCTGCAGCCTACGACTGGCACAGATCCCATCTCCAGGAGGTTCCTTTGTTGTCTCTCTGCCACATGGTTTCTCAAGAATTTTTTATAACTTCTCCCTCGAAGCATCTCAAAGCATCTCAAAGATGCTCACCTCTTTCTTTTGATTGGGCAATTCTTCCCTGTGACCTGTGAGGCTGACCCACAATAAAAATGTAACCTAATCTCAACACCCCATTAACCCTTGGTTTACCTGAAGAGGGAAGTATCCCCCTTCAGCCAAGTCTACATAATGGGAAGCCCCATTATCACAAATGCCCTCATGTGAAAATAGACCAAACAAGAAAGGAGGAGGAGTAGCCTTGTATGTCCAGGATGTTTTCACCTGTGAAGAGATCTGTGACTTAAACCCAGAAAGCCAGGTCGAGAGCATCTGAGTAAGAATTAAGGGAGCGAGAAACAATAGGGAAATTCTGGTGGGGGTTTATTACAGACCTCCAAACCAGACTGAGGACTTTGATGACTCCTTCCTCAACCAAATGACTGCATATTCAAAAAGGAGAGATACAGTAATAATGGGAGATTTCAATTACCCGGATATATGTTGGCAGTCAAATTCTGCCAAGACAGCAAGGTCCAGCAAGTTTCTTGCTTGTCTTGCAGACAATTTCATGGTCCAGAAGATGGAAGAGGCGACAAGGGGATCAAATATTCTAGATCTGATCCTGACCAATAGGGATGACCTTGTTAACGAGGTAGAAGTGGTTGGATCTTTAAGGGGGAGTGACCATGCCCTATTGGAATTTGGCATTCAGTGGGAAGGAGAAGGTAAGTGTAGCCAAACACTCATCTTGGATTTTAAAAAAGCAGACTTCTGTAAACTTAAGGAGCTGCTGGCTGGAATCCCGTGGTCAAGAATAGTGAAAGGGAAAGGAGTTCAGGAGGCATGGGAGTTCCTTAAAAGGGAGATACTGAAGGTACAGTCTAAAACTGTACCAATAAGGAATAAAAAGGGAAGGCATCTGAAGAAACCAGAATGGTTGACTAAAGAACTCTCAGCTGAGCTAAGTGTTAAGAGAAACATGTACAGGAAATGGAAGAAGGGGGAAAACCACCAAAGAAGAATTTAAGCAAGTAGCCAGGAGATGTAGGGAGGAGGTCAGAAAGGCTAAAGCACAGAACGAACTTAGGCTGGCCAGAAACATTTGGATTGCTGCGCTGAGAAGATGGTGAATTACGAACAAGGGAAAGAGAAAAGGCAGAGCTACTTAGCACCTTCTTTGCCTCAGTTTTTTCCCAGAAGGATACAAGCACTCAACCTGGTGGCTGGTGAGGAAGCAGGGAAAATGAGGCACATAATAGGTAGAAAGGTGGTACAGCAATACCTGGCCACACTGGATGAATTCAAGTCTCCAGGGCCAGATGAATTGCATCCTAGGATATTAAAAGAACTGGCAGTAGTCATTTCAGAACCGCTTGCTGTAATTTTTGAGAAATCTTGGAGGACAGGAGAAGTTCCAGCAGACTGGAAGAGGGCAAATGTTGTCCCCATCTTCAAGAAGGGAAAAAAAGTGGACCCAAATAATTATCGCCCAGTCAGCCTGACATCAGTACCCGGAAAGATCCTGGAGCAGACCATTAAGCAGTCAGTTTCTAAGCACTTAGAAAGCAACGTGGTAATCACGAGAAGTCAACATGGATTTCTCAAAAATAAGTCATGCCAGACTAATCTTATCTCTTTTTATGATAGAGTTACTAGCTTGGTAGATGAAGGGAATGCTGTTGATGTAGCATATCTCGATTTCAGCAAGGCTTTGACAAAGTTCCCCATGACATTCTCGGAAAGAAGCTAGTAAAATGGGGGCTGGACAGGGCTACTGTTAGTTGGATTTGTAATTGGTTAACCGACTGAACCCAAAGGGTGATCACGAATGGCTGCTTTTTATTCTGGAGAGAAGTGACTAGCAGGGTGCCACAGGGTTCTGTCCTGGGCCCAGTGCTGTTCAATATCTTCATCAACGACTTGGATGAAGGAATAGAGGGCATGCTCATCAAATTTGCAGTTGACACCAAATTGGGAAGGGTTGCTAATACACCAGAGGACAGGATCAAAATTCAAAATGACCGGGACAGATTGGAGATCTGGGCCAAGGCTAACAAAATGAAATTCAACAGAGAGAAGTGTAAGGTCCTACACTTAAGTAGAAGAAATGGAATACAGAAATATAGGATGGGGGACACGTGGCTGGATAGCAGTACGTGTGAAAGAGATCTAGGAGTCTTAATAGACCACAAGCTGAACATGAGCCAGCAGTGTGATGCAGCAGCCAAGAAAGCCAATGCAATTCTTGGCTGCATCAATAGGAGTATGGTGTCTAGATCGAGGGGGTACTGGTACCACTCTACTCTGCTTTGGTTAGACCTCATCTTGAATACTGTGTCCAGTTCTGGGCACCCCAATTCAAGAAGGACACGGTCAAGGTGGAGCAAGTCCAGAGGAGGGCAACCAAAATGGTGAGGGGCCTGGAAGCCATACCTTATGAGGATAGACTTAGATTGCTGGGTATGTTTAGTCTGCAGAAGAGAAGGTTAAGAGGGACATGATAGCCATGTTTAAATATTTGAAGGGATGCCATGTAGAGGAGGGAGTGGGCTTTGTTTTTTGCTGCTCCAGAGACCAGGACAAGGAGCAATGGATTCAAGCTGCAGGAAAGGAGATGCCAGCTGAACCTCAAGAAGAACTTCCTGACGGTCAGGGCTGTCCAGCAGTGGAATATGCTGCCTCAGAGTGTAATGGAGTCTCCTTCTTTGGAGGTTTTTAAGCAGAAGCTAGATGGCCATCTGTCGGGAGTGCTTTGAGGGTGTTCCTGCATGGCAGGGGGTTGGACTGGATGGCCCCTGTGGTCTCTTCCAATTCTACATTTCTATGATTCTGTGATTCTATGAAAGGGAGGGTCACAAGAGTAAAAAGTTAGAAAACCACTGGTTTAAACATTTAAAGAAAAGGGGGAGGAAACATTACCAAGTGAGTGCCAATACAGCAAATATGCTGCCTCTCCTTCTGTTGTGCCTTCTTTATCTGCTGTGGAAGACTCAGCAGATGAAGTACTGCCGCCATGATAGGCTACAGAAGGCAAGCAGAAGAAAACAGTTTGTTCCAGTTACTCTCTGTCTGTATGCTCCTCTGAAGTGGAACTGCCATCCAGTGGCATACCTACAACATTTCATACACATGGTGGATTATATTTGAATTCCTCTTCCTCTTTATTACAAAAGCATTTTCCATAATAATCATGAAAATAAATGAAGAAGAATGGCCAGAATGAAAGCCCCCCCCCAAAAAAAAACATGAATGAAGAAATATTTTCAGAAGAGTGAACTCTGCAAAGGTTCAGAGAATGACTTGCACAAGGTACAAATAAGGCTTGGGATTAATTTCTTTGATTTTTGTCTGAACAACACCATGAATACTTGCTGTAGTTTCAACATTGTCATATCCTTGACCACAAGAAAGGTTTATGTCTGATCCATCATTATTCAGTTGTTTCAATTCTCTTCTGTGAGATCAGTAGTGGTTTTCCCAAAAATGGGAAAGAAGCCCCAAAATGATTCCTCTATTTCAACTTTACCATCTTCAGAATTGATGTATCTGCTCATGTCACACATTTTATTAGTGTATGAAACACTGAGAGAGCTGTCAAATAAACCTTCAAAGTATTTTTCTTGTTTAATATCTGCAACTGGTTTTTTAATGGTAGTTTTCCAGAAGATTAATGAATTAATTTTGGATTTCTAGAGAAAATATGGAATAAATGTCCCATTTCCCTTTGTTTGCTGATGACATATCCTCTCTTTGATTATAGAAAAAAAGGTTTTGTTTGGCCAAAAACATTATTACTTCCAAAAGACAATACAAAATGTCTCTACATTTGTGCCTCTTTATCCATTTCCAGTTGATGGATTCTATCAATAGTGGTTTGGAGTTTCAGTCCCATTGCCAAAGTCCTCCATTTTTCTAATCAGGAAAGATATTGTTCAGATACCATAGTCAGGGACTTTACAATTTAAAAAATAAAGTATTTTACCTACCATTTATTTTAAAAAATACTTTGAATAACCATACAGTCTTTAAGACTTTTTTGCCATTTGATAAAGATTTATAAAACCACAACATTGTCAGTGTCAACTGTTTCCTTGCTCTTTTTTCCTTTTTGCTGAACTGCAGCGAAAAGTCCATCTTTATTATGAAGAGGTTCGCTTCCCCTCTTAACCAGATTAACTCTGAAGTCATCTGGGCCCAGTATTTGCCAAGCAGAATGAAGTAAAATATAATTTCTGGTTGCGTCTTCATCAGTGATTTGGTGCTGTTTTTCACTAGCGTCTCTTCTCCATTTTTGTTTAAATCCTGTTCATATTGACTCTTGCTAAGGCATTCTTTCTCCTCCTCACAGTCAGTGCTTATACAAGACTCACTGCTGTGTTTCACTGTTTCCTGTGTTTCCCATTTTTTATAGCATAAGTGCTTTGGATGCACCAGCTTGCATTTTTTCAGAATTTTCATTAATTATTTGCAACTATGTAAAGGTATTACATATTTCAAATAAATCCATACATTGTGTCAATCACCTCCTTTTTTTCTTTTTTCTTTTGCTTTTTTGAACTCTACTGGATTGATATCATTTCACATTGGTGCAGGTCCCACACTTCACATCTCTTTATGAAATTCAGAATAATTTTTAACCAGTTGCTGCTTTCACAAGAATACTGCAAACAACTGCAAGTTCCTTCAAGTTCTTGCAGGACAAAAAAGCCCAGTCATTACAAACTTACTCTGAAGATGAATGCGGGTTGCTGAGTGCACATGCGTTGGGGGCCAACTGTTTAACTAGGAATTCTCCAAATTAATTTCCATGAGGAATACAAGGATAAGCAATAAATATGTAATGATTTGAAGTATACATAGACATTATTGTAATTCAACAGTGACCGCAACAGTTGTTTAGAAATTAGATGAAGAAAAGACTTTTTAAGGGAGAAATATTTTATCACAGAGATGACTGACCTGACAGTGCATGTTGATAAACAAAAGCAGCCTGACTTTTAGCTGTTGTTGGTTTTTTTAAAAAAGTTCTACAGTGACAATGTACCCCATTATTGCCTGCATCCAGAGTAGATCATTCTCACTAACCTGCCCTTAGTATACCTCTGCTATTAACCAATGGCAGGCCAGCTCATTCCAGCCAACTATTCTGGTCCCTGTGAAGAACACCTGCACATTTCTCTAGCCTGAAAAATGTAAGCTCTGATGTTTTATGCTTTCTCTAAATCAGTGATGGGTTGAGTAAAGTCATTAACTTTTTGGCTACCTCAGGTCTGCTAAAACACATACCCTTAGTCTTCAATGGTCCCCTATTAACTGGATCCCCCACCCCATTTATGTTAATCTCAATTTACATTGCATACTCAGGAATACAAGTAGATGTAACATGAGACCCACCTGTTTATAGTCTATTTGATTTCTCTGTCAGCCACACAGGTATTTCTGTTATACCCCTGAAGCACCCCCTGAGGGCCATGTCCTGCGAATCCTAATTATTTTATATAAAATAAAAGTGAATCATAGAGAGAGATACTGGATGGACATAGGCAGTGGCTACGGAGATAGATCAAAAGAGTAGCTGTTTTCTGTCACACATCCTGGGTAATCTCGTAAATGGCTCACAGGCCATTGAAATGGATTTTCAGCAGTGATCAGGAGGCAGTAATTCTCTGGAAACAAATAAACAATGTAAACAGCCTGGAATTTGACTCTCTGAGAGCAGGCACCTCTTGAGAGATACTCATCTTGCAGGAACCTGCAAGATGCTTGGTGGTATTTTCTTTGAACTACAAAGCTGAAATCCATCTTAATAAATCCGCAGCCATATGGTTTCACAGGACATTGGTCAACGCTATATCTAGACACAGTTTCTGATTTTTGTAGGAGTTCTATTTGGATTTTAAAGGATGATGCAGTTGGAGTTTTAAGAGCTAAAGTGGGAAGTTCTCTTAGAACTGCAAAGATAATGGAGCTGGTAAACAGCTCATATTTGCAATACAATGAAGCTGCGAGCGAACTCTCCTCAGCAGGACTGAGATGCTTTCTCCTAGCTGAAGACTGCTGGTTTTGGTATTGTATGTCATCAAATCCTTTCTCTCTTTCTCTCTTTCTTAATTTTCATCTCTTGCTAACTTTATAGTCTTGTATGTTTGATTGTAGGGTGTGAAGTTAAGTGATTGTAAGAACTTTAACTTTTCATGCTTGTTGTAGTGAGTGTAGATAATTGATTGTAGAGATTTTTACATTTATGTTAATAAAATACTTAGATTTGAACAATTGGTGTGATTTTGACCGGACCGGACCTGGTATACATTTGGGTTTTACGATCCTTAATTAATTACCCTTTCCTCTTTGCATGTCTAAAGCAGTGCTGAGCTAATTTTTCCCCACAAGAGACAATTTTGACAGCTTTTGGGAATCCTTTTAAAAGGAAACCCTTGTATCACAAACAGATTGGTGGAGTCCTAAGCAAAAAAGGGTAACATTTCAATGCATCTGGTCATCTGCTTTTATGACCAACAAACTGTTGGCCTCACAGAATTCACTAAGTCAGTTCACTCTGTCACCTTCTTGCCCTGGTGAAGGACAGCTTTTTCTGAGAAACAGGCAAATTGGCCAGACGTTTCTTGGTTCAAAGGCTAGAGGTCAGATTTATTGAATACGAAAATACAAAAAGATTCTGTTATAACAGGGTGCCGATAGAGATTCGGAACCCTGAACAAAGGCTGGGACATGCTTTTATAATCTGGGATCCAGGTGATCAGGGTGCACACCCACTGCAGCATTTTTCACCAATCACAGTATTCAGGTAAACATTATACACACCCATTGCAGCCACCCACCCCATATTAGGTAATTGCCCAGAAATTTCTAACCATATAAGGGTAAAGGTCCAGAGACTTCTGACCATGTAAGGAAATCTCCAGAGGGGTAGGTAGTATGAAGTTTCTTCCAATCACAAGTGACCTTCCAAATATGGCCAGGTTCCGGTGAGGTAGTAATTGACATGAGTCAGCAGACGGGAGGGGCTGGGGTCTCCTGTGTACGTGACAACTCCTTAATCTGTGATGGTGATTGTCTTTCCCCCACTCACAACTCCTTTAATTTTTGATCCTGGGCTCCCCATTGCTGCTGAAATTGAAATGATTTGAGGCATTTGTAAAAACACAGAACACAGAAGGGCCTTGTACTTTTTCTGTCTTGCTCTTCCACATACTGACAACACAGTCATAGAACCGGAATGGATTGTGTGGAGCATCAAGTCCAACCCCTTTACGTGCAGAAACCCACAGCTACAGTATTCCTGAAAGGCAGCCATCCAACTTCTGTTTAAAGATATCCCATGAAGTAGAGTTCACCATCTTCCTTATGTCATCTTTTCTACTGTTGAACAACTCTTGCTGTCAAGAAATTCTATGCAATGTTTAAGTGGAATCTTCTTTCTTCCATTCTGGTTTGATTATTTCGTGCCTGAATCTTTGCAGCAGCAGAAAACAAGTTTGCTTCATCATCTACAGACATCTCTTCAGATATTTAAAGATGGCTATCATATCATAGCTCAATCATTTCTTCACCAAGATAAACATACTCAGCTCCTTAAGCTCCTTAAGTTCCTGATAGGAGCTGCTCTAGAACTTTTACTATCTTATTCATCCTTCTCTGGATACATTCCAGCTTGTCAATATCCTTCTTGACTTGTAATGTTGACTTGTTGTATGGCTATCTAGTCATATAAAGTTGAAATTGTACAGTAGAAAGTGGGTGAGGCCCAGCATTTTGTGAGCTGAAGGCAACTCAGAAGATGATTCTTTTCCTTCTGCTTCTTCCTTCTCTATTAAAGATGAAATTTATTTATTTTTTATTTTAATTTAAAATATTTCTGTATCACATCCCAACCTGCAAGGTCTCCTGAAGCAACGAACAATTAAAAACCAATTTAAGCAGTAAAAATATAAAAACATTTTAAAATACATTAAAATACTCTTTAAAAACTTTGAAAAACAATCTAAAAACAGTCCTAGGTTCCTATTTTGAAACAATAAAAGTGCTTTCAACACTGAATGCCATGTGGAATACCCCTGTTTTGATTGTCCACTGAAAGCTTAGAAAAGATGGGGCCAGCATAATTTCCTTTAATAGGAAGTTCCACAGTCAAGGCACTGCTACAGAGAAAGCCCTGTTATGTATATCCACCATCCTAAGTTCATGAGGTGTTGGGACATGCAACAGATCCTCCTCTAAAGATATTAAACATTTCTAATAGGCTCGTATGGGAGGAGGCAGTCTTTCAGGTCTCTTGGCTCTAAGTTGTTTAGGGCTTTGTAGGTCAACACCAGCACCTTGAATTGAGCTTAGAAGCAAACTAGAGAGCAACTTTACCCAGAAAGATCAAGTTTGAAGCTTGGGAGTACTCTTTGGCCCAGCACCACTCCTGGAAGACTAAGTTGCTGCAGTGACCAGGAGCACCTTTGCATAGCTTTGATTGGTGCCTCAGCTGCACCCTTTCTTGGGGAAGGCAGATCTGGCCACATAATTCCTTAGTTATCTCTCAATTAGACAACTATAATCCACTTTGCATAGGATTTCCCCTTGAAAAGTGTTGGAAGCTGCAACTAGTGCACAGTGCAGCAACCAGACTGGTGTCAGGTATGCATTTTAGACATCATATAACACCAGTCCTGCAAGAATTGAAGATTGTCATGTGTATGTTCTGATAGCCAGTGCACAATAATATAAGCATCCATAGGGATCGAGGGTCCTCTGGAGGTCCAGGAGGAAGAGGGAGCACAGGGGGCGGCCAAGGAACATTGCCAATTATGTTCTGATAGGCAATGCACATTGATGACACCTTCCTCTGAGACCTCCATGGGACCCTCAGCTCCCAGAGATGCCTATATCATTGTACAATAGCTATCAGAACATAGACAGTGACAATCTTCACTTGACTGCCCTGACAGAAGTAAAGCCTCCCTGAAAGAGCCATGCAGTGGCAGGGAGAGGGGTAGGGGCAGCCAACTGACTATGTTCTGATATTTAGTGCATGATGGTCACTCTAGGCATTCTCTGGGACCTTTTGGAGAATGATACTGTCATGCACTGATTATCAGAACATATTTGGTAGAATTCCTCAGCTGCCCCCATCCTCCCATGCCCTCAAATACGTTCCTCCAGCAGGGAGAAAATTGGTGAAATTATTCATTCTCCCCACAGGAATAAATAATTTAACTAAGCACATCCCTATGTTTCACCATTCTGTATTTTCTGAAAAGCCTTATAGAAACCTGGGAAACCTGGGAAATTAAGTCTTATTGAAGCAAGGTTTTTGTACAAGGTACTCATGTGGTAGTCATACAAGGTTCTCATTTGGTGCTATATTCATTTTCCACTGCAGTCTGCTAAATCAGATTTTGCAATTTCTATAGGTCTTCTTGACATTCAGGAGCAGATGGTACAAGGAAGATCTATCGTGTAAGCTGCTTTCTGTTCATGAAACACTATATTTCATCCAAAGCCTTTCATTTCCTATATTGGCAGAGAGTTTGAATTTATCTCTGGGTGTTAGGAAAGGCCAAATCATAGAACTTCATTCAAACAAAATCTACTTCTCTTCAAATTATCCTAGATTTCCAAAGATTTCCAAATTAAGTTTCTAACCATAATAGATTCAGAGCTATTATCTACACACTTATAATGCATTTTTATTTTATACTAGTGTATTTGCCTAGCATTGCTCAGGATTTTATTTTCTCATAGGTAATACTTGTTAGAGATACCTTAGGAATTACCTTACTTTACCTTAGGAATTAGACATGGTTGAAATACACAGATTTGAAATCCTGTGTCTCTAATTCCCCAAACTGCCTTGCCTAGTACCTGTAATTTCCCCCCATATTCCCCAACCCAATCTGTATTCAGAGTTGTTAACATATGGAGGTTCAGTTTCTGAGGCAATACACTGTCTTCCGCCTTCTTGCTGCGAGGCCTCATCTCCACTGCAGCTGGCCTGGCCTTGTTTCCCACAACAATCCTGTCAGCTGTGGGAGTGTGGTTTCTCAACAGTGCTTGATAGTGCTTCCTGCCATAGCTGACCCAGGAGTGGGTGTGGTGTGGGTCTTCTCAGATTGTCCCTCCTTCAGCTCTCTATATTTATTTATTTTCAGTTTCTCCTTTGAGTTACAATTTTTTAAATACTTTTTTTTAGCATTATAGCACAAAAAACTCAATAGTGTGCATCATGATGTTACAACATTGCTGCACTAGTATGGCTTAAAAAAACAAACCACCTGACCAATCGCAAGCTGTGGTGCAAGGAAAAGGGTTCACCAATGACGCTGTAATGCTGAGGGAACACCGGTGGCAATAACGCTACTTATCTCCTGAAGTCTAAAGCGTGTGGTAGAGAGTGCTCAAAACCCAGTGCCATCACACAAATGGCAATGATGGGATTAAAATGGAAGAATGTGCTATTGAGGTATGGTGCAGTAATGGCTATTAATAGAACAGACACAGAAGCACCAGCTATCTATGCCACTATGAAATAGTTAATTTGTGTGTCTCTCAATAAAGAAGGTCTCTGGCTTGGATTTAGGATGATTTCTTCCAAATCCAATATTTATTTTTCTGTCAGAGAAAACAAATCAAGACTTGGTTCATGTGCCAGTACAATATATGGAAGCTCAAGAAAAGCCTTCTTCAAAAATTTGAATGAGATTTCTCTGAAAGTAGATCCAATTACTTGGATGAAGGAATAGAGAGCATGCTGATCAAATCTGCAGATGACACCAAATTGGAAGGAGCTGCTAATATGCCAGAGGACAGGATCAAAATTCAAAATGACTTTGACAGATTGGAGAGCTGGGCCAAAGCTAACAAAATGAATTTCAGCAGGGAGAAATGTAAGGTCCTGCACTTAGGCAGAAAAAATGGAAGGCACAAATATAGGATGGGGGACACGTGGCTGGATAACAGTATGTGTGAAAGGGATTGAGGAGTCTTGGTAGATCGCAAGCTGAACATGAGTCAGCAGTGTGATGCGGCAGCCAAGAAAGCCAACATGATTCTTTGTTGCATGAATAGGAGTATTATGACTAGATCAAGGGAGGTAATGGTACCACTCTATTTTGCTTTGGTTCAACCTCATCTGGAATACTGTGTCCAGTTCTGGGCACCTCAATTCAAGAAGGATATTGACAAGCTGGAATGTGTCCAGAGGAGGGCAACCAAAATGGTGAAGGGTCTGGAAGCCAAGCCTTATGAGGAACAGCTTAGGGAGCTGAGTATGTTTACTCTGCAGGAGAGAAGGTTAAGAGATGACATGATAGGCATGTTTAAATATTTGAAGGGATGTCATGTTGAGGAGGGAACAGGCTTGTTTTCCATTGCTCCAGAGACTAGGATAAGGAGCAATGGATTCAAGCTGCAGGAAAGCAGATTCCTCCTGAACCTCAGGAGGAACTTTCTGATGGTCAGAGCTGTTCAGCAGTGGAATATGCAGCCCCGGAGTGTGGTGGAGTCTCCTTCCTTGGAGGTTTATAAGCAGAGGCTGGATGGCCATCTGTTAGGAGTGCTTTGATATGGGTTCCTACATGGCAGGGGGTTAGACTGAAAGGCCTCTCTTGTCTCTTCTAGCTCTATGATTCTATGATCTACCTGTATCTGTCTTTCCAAAGTCAAAAGTATGAATGGAAACACTCACAGGTGGATATGGAAAAGTTGCCTGTAACTGCAACAGTTTTGCAATAATACTGAGAAATTCTTCAGCCATCAGTCTTGCAGTAATACTGAGACATCCTTCAGCCATCAAAAAACAATCACTTCTCTTCACAGATTCTGTGATTGTTGTTCCAGAAAGATAGTAGTATGACAATGAAAACTTTTGAACCAGTATCTCAGGGGTACTGTTTTCAATTGTATCCGTCTCTGCTTGTTTAAGGGCAACTAACTTAATTCAACATAACCTTTATGTCCCTTAATGGCAGGGTGGTCTATGGTTATTCTTTAGCAAAGCAGGATAATTTTATTCACTTTTCACAAGTGCTTTGAGATTCCTTAATGAGAGATGCTTTCTAAACAATTGACCTAATAAGATTTCACTTGAGTCCCACAGAGGAGAGAATGTTAGGCCCCCCGGCATAAAAGCCTGCTCAAACCTTTAAAAGCAAACTGCCTGTTTCAAAAGAGCCATTTTGTTACACAGCCATGTGCTGAAAGTACATGCCGTGAAACTGTTCTCCTTCTGATTAAGATTCTGCTCTGTGATTCCAAATAAACTCTTTAATTACAATTAGCATCTCTTGAGCATGCTGCTTCTGATGGCGGCCATTTTGCAGAAAAGTTGCATCATTTATGTCTTCTCTGGTATGGGAGCTCAGTGCAAGGGACTGTAATTAATCCCATTTTCCATTCTGCCCTAGAAACTGATTAAGCACAAAAAGAACTTTAATCTTTAAACAAAATGTCTAATCTTTAAACAAAATGTCTAATGTCTTAGCCAGTAAAAGGCATTTCTCTAAGGAACCCTCTCTCTGGCTGCTTAGAGGACTGATTAATTCACTGTCTTGGCTCAGATATTGGCTTTTTTTAAACAGCTTTCTCTGACCTGATTATGAATCATGAGCTAGAGTCAGTACTATAGTCCTAGTGTGTGCCAAATTGTCCTTAAAAACCAGGTTAACCATTCTCGGTTTCATGTTCATTACTTGTAATAAGAGCAGTATTAGATACGTATCAGAAAATACAGGTTTCTGCCCCACTAAGAATCCACAGTATATAGCACATGCATGAAACATTTGGAAGTTCACTCATTGATTACTGTCATTGGAGAAAACTTGAAAAAAAGATTGGGTTCATTCTTGTACCCTCTTCTTGCCCCCAGGAATTCTAAGTTGTTGGCTATGATTTTTTTATATTGCCTTTTTTCAACATCCCCTTAAAGGGTATTATTTTCTTTTTGCTGAAATCACAACTTCCCCTGTTGAATGTCCTACAGTTTTGCCAGTTTATGGACAGTTTACGTATCTCTTATAAACTCTTCTCCTAGCATGTTTAATTTTTTTTAAAAAAGTGCAGTTGTATTGAATATTTCCCCACCCTTAAAGGCTTAACACTGAATGCAATTAAGATTTTTATTCCTGTGGGATAATTTATGCTTCTCTTTTTATAACTTTAATGTTTGATATTCAAATCTGGGTGTTGCTTTTTACAATGTATACTGCGGTTAACTGATCAGAGAATGGAAAATTGATTGTGGCACTTCATAAGTGACTACTCTTTCTCCATCTCCTAGGTGGGGATCTGTTTTGTTTACCTGTATAGAGCATGAGCAGCTTCTTCCCTTTCCTCAAGTCACAGCATTAGGTCTGATATACCTATGGCAGCTTGAGAATTATCAACATATCTTTGAGGAAATATGTGAGAGCGATGTTGTTGCAGAGATAAAAGTGTTTGTTTTTTAACTGCGCTTGTCTCCTTGGTACAACAGTATTCAGTTTTTAAGTATTAGGGGTGATTTCTGGTTTCAGATTCCCACAGGCTCATAACTGAATGGAGAAGAGACATTCAGAAACTTTAAAAGACATCTCAGTGACCAGAGGTGAATGATCATGGAAACGTTTTTCATTTCCTTATGTGTACAATCCACTTGGTTGCACATTGCATATATTATGTGTGTAATTGAAGTATTAAATGGAAATATATGAAACGTGTGGAACCGTACAAAACATACAAACATACACATAGCTGTGTTCAGTCAAGAAAGTGGGGAAGTGACTTCCTCCTATTGAGACCATACCTGGTTAGCTGTCATGTAATGTGTGGAAGAGGACCCATAATAATCTGCAGTCTAGGGCACATGAAGACTTGACATGGAACTCTTCTTTTCCTCATCCAAATACCTGACTTGATGACTATGAGAGATCTTTTAAAGCCATAGAGCTCTAGCCTCATCTCTGGTTGTATAAAGACAATACTGACTTGCTGCAGACAAATGTATACACAATTAATTGCTGGGCAGCTCTGTTCTGAATATTTCCTGTTTCCCTCTGACTGTGAGACAAACATGGTTTGAGACGCAGCTGTAAAGGACCAAAAGGATAAATGTCGCAGAAAGGATTCCTAACAACCATGAGATTTGAATGTGGGTATAAAGTTGTGCATAAACATTTCAATTTTGCATTTCTGTTTTGAAACAAAATGAAATTAATTTTGTGAATGTTGAGTAATGGAAATTGAGATATAAGAATTATCAGGCACAGTTTTCTTTAAGGGAAGTTTTCAAAATTGTTGCAGAAGAAATAATTTCTGGAAACATTAGTTTATAAACTGAAAGAAAAGGAAAGCTGTGCTTTATGATCCTTAATTGAAAAACAGGTAAACAACAGCATGATTCTACTTGCAGTACATTAGTGCATGGAAGGGATGGCCTCTGTCCTTGCTGATATATTTTCTATAAAGTTTTAAAGAAAAAAAGTGTTTTTTCTCCAAATTTTTGAGGCATACTGAGGCACATGCAGAGTGCTTGCATGAGTGCTTTACTCAGAAGAACTGCTGTATTTTGCAACAATTAATTTTGCAGAAGAAGAAGCCTGTTTAAAGATGCCTGAAGCTGTGTGTTGTTTTTTAGGGCCACCAGACACACAGTTGCCCAGGCTGGCTAATAAAGAAAGCAGCAATGCAAAACCTTATCCTCCTGGGGTCTGCTAGAAAAGAAGGATGAGAGGTAAAATGAATAATGCTTACCTGGTAGGGGTGGATGAAAACAATAATTGTTTAGCCTGCAGCAGATCTCTGCAAGGGTTAAAAATGACAGAAATATTAGTTGAAGAGTGCTAAGATTGTTTGGTTTGAAGCTTTCAGCAATACACAGACTGTTATTTACCGGACTTGGTCGATTTGCTTCTTAATGCAGTAATGATCTGCGAAATGAAACATGAACTAGACAATTGTTCCTCATTGTTTCCAGTAAAACATTCTTTCATACCCCATTAAACCAGCATTAATTCCATACGAAAGAGAGGCAAGCACAAACACACAGATCTTGGTTTTTCCTTTTCTCTGTTACAAAAGTCCTTCTCTTTGCTGTGTTCTACTAAGACTATAGCTTATTCTAGTTTATTCTAGGAAAAATGATATTTCTAATGGAAAGGCAAAATAATTAATATTTCATAGAATCATAGGGTTGGAAGGCCATTGCGTCCAATTCTCTGCTCAGTGCAGGAAATCCTGCTACAGCAGGGTTAGGAGGCAGCTGTCTAGCCTTTTTTGAAGACCCCAGAGAAAAAGACTCCACCAACAATCTTGGTAATTGATTCTGTTGTTCAACCACTTTTACTGTCAAGACATTGCTTTAATCGAGTCAAAATCTACCCTCTTATAACTTAAAACTACTAGGGGCCTTTCCACACTACATTGTTATAGTGCTATTATTCCACTTTCAACATCCTATGGAACCCTGTAAAAGGAGGGGCATTTAGAATTCTCAACCAGAAATCTCTTCAGCCTCAGTAAACTACAAACTCCAGAATTCCACAGGATGTTGAAAGTAGAATAACAGCACTGTAGTGCAGAAAGGCTCTAAATCTTGTCCTATTCACTGGCGCGGCAGAGAACAAACCTGTGATGGCCCTTTAGAAATTTAAGAAGTGCTTCATCATTCCCTGAACATGCCCAGCAGCCTTAACCTTTCCTCATATGCTTTGCTCCCTATACCACTTGTCAAGTTTGTTGCTCTGCTCTGAACTCCCTCCAACTTGCCCATATCCTTCTTAAAATGAGGTGCCTAGAACTGAATGCAATACTCCAGATAAGGTCTGATTAGCACAGAGGATAGTGCGACTATTACTTCCTGTATTTTGGAAACTATTGTGTGTCTTCAAGATGTTTCCAACTTATAGTGACCCTACCGGTTAGAGATATGACAGAAGAGAGGACAGTGGTTGAAATATTTCCACATTACTCTGTCACCCCTGTATTCTTTGGCCTGAAGTTAGAAATTTTGCACCAGCTCCTCATTCACCCCAACCTCAAGGCAGCTGGAGACAAGGCTGTTTTGGTTATATCTCACAACAGCAAGGCCATAGTGACTCTCTCTATAGAGATCACCTCCACTGGGCATCCTCTTTGATCTCCTACTGCAACAGAGTCTTCAATGCAATATTACATCCGGTTGTTATAATTTTGGCATTTCAAATTCTGTTAGTGCTTGGCTTAGACTGTTGGTAGCAGGAGTGGGAACCATTTTTTTTAGTAATGTTGTAGTTTATTTTGACATTTGCAGTTTTATTATTTTTAATTCTTTTTTTAATATTGTATTGTTCTGTAGTTTAGTTTTATAGTTTATTACCTTTTCTTGTCTGGCAGTGTTTTTTGTAGTGTTATTGTTTTTTTTAAATATTGCTTTTCTTTGTCTCTGCCTTGTCTCCTTTTATTATTCAAAAGAAAAAATTCAATTAAAAATGTAAAAAAAAAATGGAGGAGACCTGTGAGAGGAGGGGTAACTCCAGAATCTTTTCACTTGTGTATACCAGTACCAATGCAAAGACATTGGCTGTAGGTTAAAAGAATGTTTTATTGAGGAAAAATCACAAACAGATGCAAGACTCAGGCAGTCTCACAACCATACAAGGCTAACTGAAGGAAAGGAGGGAAAATTGGATAGCGAGGAATTAGAACAAAGAGGGTGATGTTTACCAGTCCTGAAGAGAAGAAAACTATGGTGAAATGGCTGAAACATAAGAGCCTGAGAGTAGCCAATAGCATGAGAATCAGGGAGTAAACAGATGGAGTGAGATATATACATGTGTCTAAGGTGCTATGAATCATTTGGCTTGGAGCCTAGGTTTAAATTCCCTTTTTCTACCCTGAAGGCTCTCTGGCAGAGCAAACAAAGGGATCCAGAGCTGGCTAGTGTCTTAGCATTAGATGACAAAGCACTGGTGGGAGTCATGATAGCTTCTTAATAGATCTCACCAGCTCGTGCAGCCAACCATGATTTGACCTCTATTAAGAAAACAAAAATAATGACCTGGAAGGACATCTATGAAGGAACTAGATAGATTCTGAAGTGCAAAGATATATTATTAAATACCAAGGTCAGCATTATCCATGCCATAAAATTTCCAGTTTCTAGCTATGGATGAGAAGGCTCGTCAGTAAAGAAAGCTGATATGAAGGAAATTGGCTTATTTGAAATGTGTTACTGGAGGAGAGCTCCATGGATTACAAGGACTGCCAAAAAGAGAAATAAATGGGTCCTAGAGTTCAAACCTGAAGTCTTTCTAGAAGTCAAAATGATTAAACTGAGGCTTTCATCACTTTGGACACATCATGAAATAGTATGACTCATTAGAAAGAATAAGAAAGTGGAATAAAGTCTCAGCCAGTAGGAAAAATGGAAGACCATATTACAAGTAGTTAAGTCAGTTAAGAAAGCCTCAGCTCTGAAATTTGTGAGAGCTGAGCAGGGCTGTTATTCTGTAGGAAGTCTCTCATTTATAGGGTCACCATAAGCTGGTTTGACAGAAAATAATAACAAAATTTTAGAAACAAATAAAGCCCCTGTTATGGTAGTAATTTTCTTTCTTCTCATACAGCATTACTTGGAAGATGATGCTTTGTTTCTCTGTGTCAGAGCAGCAAAGCTGCCTTATCATGGAAAGCCCTGTAAGGTATGTTGCACAGCCTGGAGAGTGTGTGTAAAAGAAATAAGATGTGAAGATGATGTGCTAACTTCTGCACCTCTGTAAACTGTTCTATAATGACGTTTGGATCCTTGTATTTTATCCTTCTAGTAAACATGCTGTAATGTGCTGGCTACTCTTTCATCGAATCATAGAGTTGGAAAAGACCATAGGGGCCATCCAGTCCAACCCCCTGCTATGCAGGAACAAACACTCAAAGCAACCCCAGCAAATGGTCATCCAGCCTCTGTTTAAAACCTCCAGAGAAGGAGACTCCACCAAATTCTCAGGCAGCATATTCCACTGCTGAACAGTTCTGATCATCAGGAAGTTCTTCCTGAGGTTCAGGTGGAATCTCCTTTCCTGCTGCTTGAATCCATTACTCCTTATCCTAGTCTCTGAAGCAGTGGAAAACAAGCCTGCTCCTTTCTTGACATGATATCCCTTCAAATATTTAAACATGTCTATCATGTCCCTCTTAACCTTCTTTTCTGCAGACTAAACATATCCAGCTCTCTAAGATGCTCCTCATAGGGCATGGCTTCCAGACCCTTCACCATTTTGGTCACCCTCCTCCCGACATGCTCCAGCTTGTCAATATCCTTCTTGAATTGAGGCGCCCAGAACTCAACACAGTATTCCAAATGAGATCTAACCAATGCAGAATAGAGTGGTACCATTACCTTCCTTGATCTAGACACCATACTCCCATTGATGCAACCAAGAATTGCATTAGCTTTCTTAATTGCCACATCACACTGCTGACTCATGTTCAGCTTGTGATCTACCAAGACTCCTAGATTCCTTTCACACGGACTGTTATCGAGCCACGTGTCCCCCATCCTATATTTGTACATTCCATTTTTTCTGCCTAAGTACAGGACCTTACATTTCTGTATCTTGAAATTCATTTTATTAGCTTTGGCCCAGCTCTCCAATCTGTCAAGGTCATTTTAAATTTTTACCCCATCTTCTGGCATATTAGCAACCCCTCCCAATTTGGTGTCATCTTTTATTCTCAGAAAAACACTCATAGTTTATATCAACAGTGTTAAATGAAATCTATAAGGCATAGCATTTTTTATATATATATTTGCTAAAGCTAACATTCTACTATACACACATGTTTTTATGTGTACATAATTTCTATTGGTGGATTCTTGGGGTCTTCCCCTTTCCAAATCTCCCAGTGGTTCCCAAGGGGACCTTGTTTGTTCCCCTCCTTTGATCTTGGCAGTCCCAAACTCTCCCAGATTTCCTTAGCAGCCCCCACATTGTTTAGTAATGCATTTCCAGTGTTTCTCTATCTCAGCCCTTTATGTTTTCATCTAAACACTGACCAGACACATTGGGGTATGCATCTCCCAAACTACCCTCTTCGATCCTCCTCCACTGGAATGAGATATAATGCTTTGATACACAATACATTGTTGCATGCAGTTTTAACTTAGGCTATATTACCATTACAAAGTACCCTAAAGCTAAAACATAGTAAATCACCTGGCAGTTGCTGTCTAAGCAAACAGAGCTACACCTTCACAGCAGGGCTGAATCCCTGACACATGCATATAAAATCTAACTTGCTTCCTAATCATTATGTATCTAATAGAATATGATTCATCTAATGGCCTTTCACAATGTGTTAAACTCTGTCTCAATAAACTGTTCAGATTTTCTTATTTGCTTTTTATATGCACACTATATTGAGATGCATTGCTTTTGATATAAGCTTCCTGTTAGCATGTAGTTTGGGCATGTAGCTGGGAAAAGTAGAAGTTTTAAGCTTTGCTGAGACATTGCAAGTGCTTAGTATCTGGGAATGCAAAACCAAGGTTGAAGGGTTCATAGAATCATAGAATCATAGGAATGTAGAGTTGGAAGAGACCACACGGGCCATCCAGTCCAACCCCCTGCTATGCAGAAACACCCTCAAAGCATTCCCAACAGATGGCCATCTAGCCTCTGCTTAAAAACCTCCAAGGAAGGAGACTCCACTGCACTCCGAGGCAGCATATTCCAGGGTTGTCATATTAATGGACAGTAAAGAGACAGTCAGAGCTCTGAGGTAATACACATAACAGCATATGAAATACTTTTGTGGGAAAATTGAGCTGATCACTTAGGCCATTTCCGTACTACACTGCTATAGTGGTATTATTCCACTTTAAAAATCCTGTGGCATTCTAGGGTTTGCAGTTTAGGGACGGGCCTTTAGAATTCTTGGCCAGAGAGCCCTACGAACCCCAAAATTCCACAGAATGTTGAAAGTGGAATAATAGCACTAGAACAGTGTAGTGCAGAAATGGCCTTAATGCTTATAAAGTACTGCAAATGTAGCTGTCTTTTAGTCTTGGCAAGTTGCCATGTGGACAGTTGTTTTGCTTTCATCCTCCATAAAGTTACTGGATCTTCTGAACTTTCTTGTAGTGGTCTGAAGCCTAGCAGTGTATATCACGCTCTGTGAAGTCTGTGTCTTTGACTATGAGCTACCCTAGGCAATGGTAGCAGTCCTGGTAAAGATGAGACAACAGCAGATAATTAATGTCCTGATATATTAGTGCAGCTTTTAGTGATGATCATTTGCTTAGAAGGGTTCAAAATAGATCTGTTAAAATTTGGAGGTGGGGTGGAAAGGCAAAAATGTTGGCCAATGTGAGACATGGTGGCAGTAAATCTCATGAGCAGAGTAATTAGCAACTGCAAGCAGAAAGTAAGACCCACCACCACCCATCCCACACATCCAGGATCTAGCAGAGAAATACAGCAGGATTCATCAACTTTTGGCTGATAAAAGGAATGCAGCTTCTTCCCCTTCAATATGTATGCCTATAATTACAGGAACCTTGCTGGTTCCCCAACCTTCTTTTAATTCAGCTTCCTCGTTCAGGTGATGTATAATTTCTGCATAGTCTTGGTTTTTTTGAATGGATAAAATTAAGACCGTTTCCATATTACATTGTTATAGTGCTATTATTCCACTTTCAACATCCCATTCTAAATGCCTCTCTCTAAACTGCAAACCCCAGGATTCCATAGGATGTTGAAAGTGGAATAATAGCACTATAACTATGTAGTGTGGAAAGGCCCAATGCTGCAGTGATCGTGTCTCGGCATGATGAAGCCATGACAAACCTCTCTTGGAAGACAGCATCCACAGGAAACCCTTTATGGTGGGAGTCCCTCCTTGGATGGTCCCCCAAAGCAATAGAAGTCTTTAAGGTTATGCTTCACCCAATTGTTGTTATTTTGCCATTTCAAATTCTGCTGGTTTTCTGTCTTGCTGGTTTAGTTTATCAGGTATGTTGCCAAGTGCACAAATTGAAAGTTCTTGGTGAATTGGCCAAGGCTGCCAAGGCTCAATCTCTTCTTTAACTGTATTGTTCAGGAACAAGAAGACCCACAGGACTCACTTCAGGGAGCCCCTGGTCAGGTCAGAGTGGTATCACCAGAGTCAAGAATGGCAATTGAACCTAAGAGAGAATATGGAAGTCTAGGCAGTGTCTTCCATACAACACTTGCATAGGGATGGGCAGGCAGGCAGGGGAGTGCTTTGCCCCAGCTGGCAATGTTTTGGGGGCATCCTTGCCCGTAGCCACACCCCCGCGTGCCCTGGCCATGCCCCCATGCATCCTGGCCACACTGCACAGTGGCTCTACCCCTCATGTCATAGCCCTGCCCCCTCATACACACCCTCCCCACACTCCAAGCTCTGTCACTACCATAAGCATAGCCTGTCTCTAGGGAAAGTGGACCAACCCAGGCCAGCCATCCTGGCCCACGGTCTTTCTGGTAAAAGACAGGACTGTCCTGTTTATTGCAGTAGGCAGACAGTCATTCCCAACTCTGGAGATCCAGCCCACTCCAACTGAAATTTGCCAATTTTTCTGAGACTCCCCGATGCTTCCACATACACTGCAGGCCACAGCAGACTTGTGTAGATCTGGCATCCTGGAGAACCAGTGAGCTGGTGTACCAAGTGCTGCCCCCTCTTTCTTATGTCCCCTGTGTTTTTGGTCTCTAAACACTGTTTTTTTATCACCCAGGGTTGCATACCCATAAGGTGCCACAACCCAAATTTCCATAAGGCATCAGCATTTCTGTGTGGTATGGCCCCTGGTTTTGGCTGGAGAGGCCCAACAACTAACCTCTCTCTAAGCTTCCTTCCCAAAAAATGCAGGAACGCAAGTGACCTCACCCTGGAACTGCAAGCCCTGAACCACTCAAAAAGATGTCTGCCCAGTCATCCATCGATGCAAGAATAGCCTTCAACTGTGCATGCTGCTTCAACATGTGAGGTGACTGCAGATCCTGGGAAGCCCCGAAAGCCAAAGAACACTGCCCTACCCACCTTTGTCACATCCTGATTGCTCTGGATATGGGGTAGGGGTGGTGGAATCCTCACTTCATGTATCCGAATACACACAGAACTATTTGCAATGAACTCTTTCACACTTAGTGGGGGAGAGTATCCTCCTCTCCACTTGATGTGTTGGACTCTCTGAATTTAGAGCCATATGAACTATGCCATGAATTGCCTATGTTGGACTTTTTCCCATTGTTTCTATTGAAGGAGTATTGCTGAGTATTCCCTGAAGTATTTGAATATTGTTGTATTTACGTTTTGAAGTTCTAATTGCTGGAACAATCTTGCTGCTACTGTATATATGTATGAGTGTTGTTGAATGCTCTTTCTTCTGTTTCTCTCTCTCTCTTTGCCCCTTTTGAAGAGGACATACATTTTTGCTAAATTTGCCCACACAACCAAGTGATTAGCTGACAAAACTAATAGAAGTAATATAGCTCCTCACTCTAGCCCTCCCTCCTATTTGTTTTATTCCTCATCATCCTATCCTGTATCCTCCAAAATTCAAATTGCAGGTGTACAGCACCTTCCTAGAAAAATGAAACTCCATGGCTCTACCATCTAAGTTCTATTTTTGGGGAGAGATTTTTAGCAGGCCATACATCACCATACATTGATATGGTTTAATTAGTGAAATATGATTTAACCGGCAAAATATATTAATAGGCATAAATATAAAATCTACCTTGATGTGGCTGCATGGTCATGCTGACCAAGAGGAAAAAGCTGACCATACACATGAATTACAAAATAAGGTCAGGAAAGACCTCAAGACAAAGCTAGGTCATAGTCAGGAAATCACCAGGAAACTCCAGCGATAATGGATTTGCAGTTAGCCTTCATTAACTCAACATTTTAAAGACAATAGCATCTGGGAGATTCCCACAAGATGGTTGGTTGGCTTAACTCCTCTCCTTCTGACCAAGCAAGCTTTCATTTTGTCCTCATATCTGTCTGACAATTACTGAGCTATCAGGACTACCACTAGCCCTTTGCCACCCAGTGCTAAGTCCATTACCTCATTCTGGACCCGATTGTCCACTCTCAGGACTTTATTGTTTACTCTGCCAGACAGCCATTAGAACCTTAGCCCTCCAAGCAGAAAAGCAGTTTTTAAATCCCAGTTTTTTGGCCAGTCAGCACTCAGCACATCAATTGCTGGTTGCTTTTCTGCTGCTCCAGTTCCCATTAGTGTACTGTCCATAGATTTGTGTCTAAACACAGATCTACGTGCTTCTTCGCTACTTTTCTGGATTGGCACACATCACCCACTTTGCCCTGACAATCTCACCATCCAAAACATTCCTCCCTTTTTCTTCAGTTAACTTTGCATGATTGCATGACTGCTTGGATCCTGTGTGTGATTACAAGTCCCCCAATCAAACAAATACCCTTACTTTTGGATCTCAGACTCGTTTTTCCCTGCACTAGTAATGGTAAACATAGATGTCAAAGATCTCATAAGGTTACCCCTCTCTGGCAGGCCTCCCCTTTGAGCTGATATTTGCCACCTTTTCACAGAGGTACTGGCACAGCCGGTGGACCCCTGAGTGATCCAATTTTAGAGTAACAGGACTATTTGCAAAAATTTGCTATAGCTAATGGTGCTTATGTCTTGTAATGTATTTTTTTTTTCCGGGTATGAATCTCTTAGACATATTGTGTGAAAATTGTGGTAGAAATGGTGAGGAGAAAGCTTTTCATGCATTGCTTCCTTATATATCTGCATATGGAATTCTTTCATTATTGTTTTCTTTGTTTTCTTCCAAATATTAGCCTTTAATGAAATACACATTTTCTTCATTTATTTTGAACCTAGTCCAAGACCAGCAAAGACCAGAATTTCAAAAGTTATGATAGATAAGCTCTTTATTGGTTTGTTTTCTTTTCATTATCTTTGTTTTCATTGTGTCCCTTTAAAAATTATAAATCTTTTCATTTCCAAATCAAGAAGCCTGACTAATCAGAAAAACTTACAACTGCGGTGGACAACTATTTCACAGAAATGTCCCCAGATCCATCCCGTGTAGCCAGACGTTTTGAAAAGAGGAAATTGAGGAATCCAGGTTCATCAGAAAGATGGGATGCTTCAGATAAAGCATTTTTTTAAAAAGATTGCTTGCACACTGTAAATGTAGAAGAAAATGGGAGGGGGGAGAGATAAGTTAAGAACATACAGCCAAGAGGCTGTGACAATGCAGAGATTGAAGAGCAGACAGCTAACTCTACTGCAAGAAAAACAGTGAAGTTATCTATAATTGTGATTGTAATCTGATGTTGAGGTAGATTGATGGAATCTCAATGTTCTGTGAAAGGTACTTCACTTCATTAATTCAGTTATTATTATGTTACTGCTATTTTAGCCACTTTCATTAAAAACATACTTTTGAGAGTCAAGAGATAACTTTGTTTGATTATTAATTTATATAAAAAGATTTCTATGCTGCCTTCCACAGCCATGCTCCTCACAATATGAATTCCAGATGATTAACTGATGAATTCCAGATGAACTGAGTTTGACTGAGAAGGGAGACAGTAGTATTCTGGGCAAGGATTCAGTGAGTTCTGTGAAAAATAGCCCAAATAATATAGATAGGGCAGGCCAAGTAGAACTAGAGACCAACAGGGATAGGGAAAGTAACTTTAGTACAGGAATTCCACGAAGGGCACATCATCTCAAGTGTCTCTACACTAATGCACAGAGTATGGCGAATAAGCAAGATGAACTCCAACTCTTAGTACAACAAAAAAAATATGATGTAATAGGCATCACTGAAACCTGGTGGGATGAATCTCATGATTGGAATGTAGGAATAAGGGGGTATAACTTATTTTGCAGAAATAGACCAAACAAGAAAGGAGTAGTAGTAGCCTTATATGTCAAGGATGTTTTCATCTGTGAAGAAGTCCAGGACTTAAATCTGGGAAGCCAAGTTGAGAGCATCTGGGTAAGAATTAAGGGAGTGAGAAACAATAGGGATGTAATTGTAGTGGTTTGCTACAGGCCTCTGGGACAGCCTGAGGACTTGGATGAGGCCTTCCTGGAGCAATGACCACACATTCAAAAAGGAGAGGTGCCATGTTAATGGGAGATTTCAATTATCCTGATATTTGTTGGCAATCAAATTCTGCAAAAACCGCAAGGTCCAAAAGGTTCCTCGCTTGCCTTGCAGACAATTTCATGGTCCAAAAGCTGGAAGAGGCGACAAGGGGATTGGCTACTTTAGATCTGATCCTGACCAACTGGGATGACATTGTTGATAAGGTGGAGGTGCTGGGATCCTTTGGAGGGAGTGACCATGCTCTTTTGGAGTTTGTCATCCAGTGAGAAGCAGAAGCCAAATGTAGCCAGACACGCATCCTAAACTTTAAGAAAGCTGATTTCTCTAAACTTAGGGAGTTATTTGCTGAAATCCCATGGTCAAGAATACTAAAAGAGAAAAGAGTTCATGACGGATGAGAGTTTCTTAAAAGCGAGATATTCAAGGCACAATTGAAAATTGGACGTGAATAATTATAGACCCATCTCTTTGTTAAAATCAGATTATAAAATATTTACTATAATTCTGGCAAATCGATTAAATTTTTTTTTGAGTGAATGGATACATCAGGACCAGACTGGTTTTTTGCCTAAGCGACAGATAAATGAGAATTTAAGGATATTAGTGAATATAATAGAGTACCATGAATATGTCCCAAAGGAATTGGCTCTTCTCTTTATAGATGCCGAGAAGGCATTTGATAATCTTAATTGGAATTTTATCAAGGAAGTCATTAGAAAAGTTAATCTAGGTAAGCAATTTATCAGTTGGATAGATTCTATATATAATAAACAAAGTGTGTTTATTATTGTCAATGGGATAAAATCTAATAGAATTTTAATAGAAAAGGGTACTAGACAAGGTTGTCCGATCTCCCCGCTCTTATTTATATTGACGTTAGAAATATTAAATAGAATAATTAGGGATGACTCTGAGGTAAAGGGATGTCAAATTCAAGGGGAAATGTATAAATTAAAAACATTTGCTGACGATTTACTTATAAT
Source organism: Iguana delicatissima (assembly GCA_948472985.1). NCBI lineage: Eukaryota > Metazoa > Chordata > Lepidosauria > Squamata > Iguanidae > Iguana > Iguana delicatissima. Next base: position 24,276 of record CAOKZL010003789.1, on the reverse strand, counting down.
ATTAAATGACCCAATTAAAAGTATAGCAAAATTATTTAAAATTTTAGAGGAATTTGGAGAGGTAGCAGGATTTAAAGTGAATAGAAATAAATCAGTGATTTGAACTAAGAATATGGAAAAAGGGGTGCAAAAGAAACTGGAATTAATTTCAAATATCAAGATTGGGCATAAAGTTAAATACTTAGGTATTTTTATCACAAGCAAAAATTTAGATTTGGTGAATAATAATTATATTTCAATATGGAGGAATACAGAAAATAAATTAATCATGTGGTCAAAATTGAAACTTTCTTTGTTAGGATGTATTGCAGCAATTAAGATGAGTGTTCTCCCTAAGTTATTGTATATATTTCAGACTATTCCAGTATTGAAAGACGAGAAAATTATTGAAGGGTGGTCTAAGAAAATTAAAAGTTTCTTATGGTTAGGGAAGAAGCTGAGAATTAACGAAAAAATTCTAATGGATAGCAAGGATAGAGGGGGCTTGGCATTACCCAATCTTAAATTATATCTTATGCTTTGAAGTGGATCCTGGATTGGATCAGTACAGAAAATGTAAGATTATTAACATTGGAAGGTGCATCTAATAAGTTTGGTTGGCATGGGTACTTATGGTACCACAAGGCATTAGAAGATAAAGAATTTAACAAAAATATAATCAGAAAGAGTTTATTGAAGGTGTGGAATATTTACCAAAAAAAAAAAAATATTTAAAGAAGCCAAGATGGATTTCGGTGCAAGAAGCCTTTTTTAAAGAATTATATACTACAAATAGGAAATGTTTGACGTATGAAGAAACATTGTGTAAACGAGGGGGTAAAGATGAATTGTTAACATTGGATGAATTGAAGGAATTGGGATTTAAAGGGAATTGGTTACATTATAGAATAATTTATGAAATGTTTAAGAAAGACATTGTGGAAGATGGAATCCAGGAGAAAGGTACAGACTTTAAAGAATTAGATATTAAATACCTAATTGAGGGCGACCACATCATTGGGAAAATATGCCATATATTATTAAAACTAGAAACTGAACAGATAATAATTAAGGATTTTATGATTAAATGGTCAAGGGATTTAGGATATTCTATTGAGTTAGCTGAATGGAGAAAGGCCTGGAATATAAATGTAAAATTTACAAGAAGTGTAAATTTGAGAGAAAATTTCTATAAAATGTTATATTGATGGTATATTACACCACAAACTATTGCCGGAATGTTTAGCAGTTATTCTAACAGATGTTGGAAATGTGGTAAGAAATTAGGAACAATGTATCATATGTGGTGGGAGTGTAAGAGGCTAAAGGAATATTGGGGGAAAATTCATAATTTAGTTAAAAATATATTGGAAATTGATTTGAAACTTAGTCCGGAGTTATATTTGTTGAATATGTTTGTGGGAGCTAACCAAAAGTACCAGAAGCAATATGGTAGAATTCTTCTATATATGGTGACGGCGGCAAGAATTGTCTATGCTTTCAACTGGAGAAGTCAAGAGATATATTTGCAGGATCAATGGATATTGAAATTATATGAAATGTTTCAAATGGATTTGTTGACTGCATTAATGGATGATAAGATTGACAAGGTTAAAGTCGAAAAGGAATGGTCCTTAGTGACCAAAATCTGGAAAAGGGACTGGAAAGAGGTTTGTATAGAATGAGAGGTTTATATTAATATTATTATTTGTTATTCCTGTATGTGACACTTGTTTATTTTTTTTCTACCTATGTCTGTATGTTTATTATTGTCAATAAAAATATTAAAGGAAAAAAAGAAAAAAGAAAAAAATGAAAACTGTGCCAATAAGGAGGAAAAATGGCAGGTGTCTAAAGAAATTGGAATGGTTGACTGAAGAACTCTCAGCTGAGCTACCTGTTAAAAGAAACATGTACAGGAAATGGAAGAATGGTGAAACCACCAAAGGCAAATTCAAGCACATAGCCAAGGGATGTAGGGAGAAAGTCAGAGAAGCTAAAGCGCAGAATGAACTTAGGTTTGCCAGAGACATCAAAAACAATAAAAAGGGCTTTTTTAGATATGTCCACAGCAAAAGGAAAAACAAGGAAATGAAAGGATCACTATATGGAGAAGGTGACCAATTAATAACGGGGTGGAGAAGGTAGAACTACTTAATACCTTCTTTTCCTCAGTTTTCTCCCAAAAGGATAGAAGTACCCAACCTGGGGCGTGGGGAGCAGGTGAGGAAGTGAGGGAAATGCAGCACAGAATAAGTAGAGAAGTAGTACAGGAATATCTGGCTAAACTAGATGAATTCAAGTCCCCAGGGACAGATGAATTACATCCAAGGATATTAAAAGAACTGGCAAAAGTCATTTCTGAACCACTTGTAATAATCTTTCAGAACTCTTGGAGAACAGGAGAAGTCCCAGCAGACTGGAGGAGGGCAAATGTTGTCCCCATCTTCAAGAAGGGGAAAAAAGATTACCCTAATAATTATCGCCCAGTAAGCCAGACATCAATTCCAGGAAAGATCCTAGAGCAAATCATTAAACAGTCAGTTTGTAATTACTTAGAAAGCAATGCAGTAATCACTAAAAGCCAGCATGGATTTCTCAGAAATAAGTCATGACAGACTAATCTTATCTCTTTTTATGATAGAGTTAGAAGCTTGATAGATGAAGGGAATGCTGTAGATGTAGCATATCTTGACCTCAGTAAGGCCTTTGACAAAGTTCCCCATGACATTCTTGCAAAGAAGCTAGTAAAATGCGGGCTAGACAAGACTACTGTTAGTTGGATTTGTAATTGGTTGACCGACCAAACCCAAAGGGTGATCACCAATGGCTGCTTTTCATCCTGGAGAGAAGTGACTAGTGGGGTGCCACAGGGTTCTGTCCTGGACCCAGTGCTATTCAACATCTTCATCCATGACTTGGATGAAGGAGTGGAGGACATGCTGATCAAATTTGCAGATTATACCAAACTGGGAGGGGTTGCTAATACACCAGAAGACAGTATCAAATTTCAATACGACCTTGACAGATTGGAGAGCTGGGCGAAAATTAACAAAATGAATTTCAACAGACAGAAATGTAGGGTCCTTCACTTGGGCAGAAAAAATGAAAGTCACAAGTATAGGATGAGGGATGTGTGGCTGGATAGCAGTACGTGTGAAAAGGATCTAGGAGTCTTGGTAGATCACAAACTGAACACGAATCAGCAGCGTGACACGGCAGCCAAGAAAGCCAACACGATTCTTGGTTGCATCAATAGGAGTATGGTGTCTAGATCGAACTGGCAATTTGCAAACTAGACAAGCTCAATCGAGAAGTCTGCTTTCTTCCTGGGGCCAAGATCAACCACATAACGGAGAGACTAACCAGGCTGGTCAAGCCCACTGACCATAAGCCTCTCATTTTGGTTCACGTCAGAACCAATGACATTGCGAGCTGCAGCTTTTACCACAACGCAAAGGACTACAAGCTTATGGGGACAAAGCTTAAGGACCTTGGTGCGCAGGTGGTCATTTCATCTCTCCTCCTTGTTCAAGGACATGGCGCACAAAGGGAAAGGACAATAGCAGATGTCAACAACTGGCTCCGCACATGGTGCCGCCGGCAACGGTTTGGGTTTTTGGAACACGGCCTGAATACTGTGTCCAATTCTGGGCATCCCGATTCAGGAAGGACATGGTCAAGCTGGAGCAAGTCCAGAGGAGGGCAACCAAAATGGTGAGGGGCCTTGAAGCCATGCCCTATGAGGATAGACTTAGAGAGCTGGGTATGTTTAGTCCGGAGAAGAGAAGGTTAAGAGGGGAAATGATAGCCATATTTAAATATTTGAAGGGATGCCATGGGGAGGGAGAGGGCTTGTTTTCTGCTGCTCCAGAGACTAGGACAAGGAGCAATGGATTCAAGCTGCAGGAAAGGAGATTCCACCTAAACCTCAGGAAGAACTTCCTAATGTTCAGAGCTGTCCGGCAGTGGAATATGCTGCCTCAGAGTGTAGTGGAGTCTCCTTCTTTGGAGGTTTTTAAGCAGAGGCTGGATGGTCATCTGTCGGGAGTGCTTTCAGGGTGTTCCTGCATGGCAGGGGGTTGGACAGGATGGCCCGTGTGGTCTCTTCCAACTCTACATTTCTATGATTCTATCGAGGGAGGTAATGGTAACACTGTATTCTGCATTGGTTAGATCTCATTTGGAATACTGTGTCCAGTTCTGGGCACTTCAATTCAAGTAGGATGTCGACAAGCTGGAACGTGTCCAGAGGAGGGTTACCAAAATGGTGAAGGGTCTGGAAGCCATGCTGTATGAAGAACGCCTTAGGGAGCTGGATATGTTTAGTCTGCAGAAGAGAAGTTTATGAGGGGATCTGATAACCATGTTTAAATATTTGAAGGGATGTCATGTTGAGGAGGGAGCAGGCTTCTTCTTTACCGCTCCAGAGACTAGGATTCAAGCTGCAGGAAAGGAGATTCCAGTTGAACCTTAGGAAGAACTTCCTGACGGTCAGAGCTGTCTGGCAGTGGAATATGCTGCCTTGGAGTGTAGTGGAGTCTCCTTCTTTGGAGGTTTTTAAGCAGAGGCTGGATGGCCATCTGTTGGGAATGCTTTGATGGGTGTTCCTGCATAGCAGGCGGTTGGACTCTATGGCCCCTGGGGTCTCTTCCAACTCTATGATTCTATGATTAACCACACTAGACATTGTGTAAGGCAAAGGCCACTCATTCAACATGTGCCTCCCACTTTTCTAGGCCATGTGAGCCTCCTGTCCCCCCTGTCCCCAACTTATCTGGATGGCAAGGATAAGAGATTCACCTGAATAGCATGAGTTATGGCACAGTGCATGGAATGGAAAGGAGGCACCAAAAATTAGGTAAAGGCACTTTCTTTGTATGGAAATATGTAAGAGGTGAAGTTCTGGAAATAAAGTGACTCAAAATGCAGAACTACATTATAATCAGGAATGTTTAAAGAAGATACTATTTTGCATCAATTGTAACATCTTAATAAATTGATCAAATATAGATGTTTTTAGCTGAGATTGGCATCTGAATAGTCACCTTTTTGTCTACTTCCTTCATCCAACTCCTTTCCCTCCCAACTCTTTTACCTCTCAAATCTGGGTTTTTCAGTTTCAATCATTTACTGCTTGCTAAAGAGAGATTGTATCAGTACTCTGACAGGTTTTTCCTCAACTGGTCTACAATTTAAGCCCTGTATTTGACAGGTTAATTGGCTAGTGTTTAATAAAACTATCAATTAAGCAATAAAACTGTGAAAGTAATTGGGGTGATCTAATTCATTTCAGTTCTGTTCTCTTTTGCACTGTGTCCTGTTATGATGGCTGTTTAAACTTAAGGCCACTGTTAAAATGAGAAGAGTGTCATACAATAATTTGATTCTGATATAGCTCATAATGATGTAATAATTAGTGTGTTAAGAGTAGAGTTTTGTAGTATGAAACATACATAGCTCTCCAGTAAGTGCATAATTGCATAGTCATTTAAAAAATTCCTGACTTTGGCATTATTTATCTGATGAAAGAGGGAAACATAGCTTCTATCATGCCTTGCTTCCAGAGCATGGGCGCTGACTCAGAGTTTGAAGCAGAGGGCACACTGGAGGCTGAAACAGAAGGCTTGCCAGGGCCTGCTGTACAGAGAGAGGTTACAGTGTTGGAAACAGAACAGGGGGCGGTGCCAGCTCCAACAGAGAGTCCTGCCTCTTCAGATATAGAGGAACACTTGCCTCGACCCAGCTTCAAACAGCACAGGCAGCAAAGAGAGAGCCAGCATCGCTCTCTCATGATTTATAACCGACAACAATCAATCAAGTCTCAGCTGCAGTAGGCTCAGGTTTAGCTGGCGTCCTTCTCCTCTAGGAGTTATCAGAGCTGATCTGACCTGCTACCTTGCTGGGTGCCTTGAAAAATTTTCAGATTGACCTTAGTCACTCCCTTTCCATGAAATCCTGCTGGACTTTATGTTAGACTTGTTGAGGAATTCCAGGGGGCATGCCATGGATTAGCATGACCCACAGTTCAGCAGCCCTTAAAAGTAAGCCAAAAACTTGTTAAGTCCCAAAAAAAACCCAGAGTGAGGAGATCCAGTAGTCTAAAAACCACGTTGTTTATTGAAAGCAAAGCCAGAATACATATAAAGCAAAGCATCTAGGTAAAATCTATGTCTGAACAGAACAGAGGAAAAGAACACAGAAACTGAACAAATGAACAAACTGAACAACAACTGACTGGCAGGCAGGATGTTCTTAAAGACACTGGAAAACAAGCTGAGTACATGGGAACGGAAAACTTTCTAGTCTAAACTTTCTCTTTGTTTTGAGAATGACTCAGTGGCCTTATCTTGCTTTCTGAGTTCACAGGCTGGGAAACTTCTAAGCATCTTTCCATGGTTACGCGAGCACAGAGAAGAAACGAGAACACTTAACCCCTTAGACAGGAGTCAGGGCAGTAACACTTAATAAGACTTTATTTATGACTCTTTACTTACTGCCTGGAAGTAAGTAACAAGCTGGGAGATACTCAGTTTGCTTGATTTACCAGCTGTGCAGGACTCAGATAGGACAGCTTCTGGCATAAGGGCAGGGATACTGCTGGTGCAAAGGTTTGCACCTAGTCCCAACTCCCTACAGCTAGTATATCTTTGTATTATATTTGATCTGTGCATCAGAATCACCATGTTTGGTTATCACGTTACTGAGATAACTTATCAGTAATGGTGCTGATGTATCAACTGAATATGAAGCCAGGATGCATTCAGGAATAGCACAGGATAAATAGGAGAAGATGTCTTCTCCCTGGACCTTTCAGCCTCTATAGGCCTAACATGTAGTCTCCAAAGAAAAGGGAGTAGGGTTCCTGCATATCTACTATTAGAGAAGAAACATCAGAATAGTGATGAAAATTGAGTAATGATTGCATAAAATAAGTAACTCTTACTCTTTTACTCCCATGTTTTGTTTCTGCCTGTATTTCCTCCACATACTGGCAATGTCTTGCCATGATTCCTGTACTTGCCATGATTCCTGTGCAGTCCAGCTATGTACCGATAGATCTTTGTCCTCTGTACACTCTGAATCAGAGGGGATTTTCTGTAGATAATATTATCCTGTAAGTTAATGTGCTTTTCAAAAACACTTGTCTCTTTCCTAAATGGGGGTGGGGGAAAACATTTGATTCTTTGTGGGATGGAGTATTGCCAATTTTTTAAGTTAAAAGCCTGATTCCATATACCAGAACATGAGTTTTTCTATAATTAACATATGTCTTTGTTTTCTTGAGCAAGAACAAGGCACAGCAAATAGAGCTATGTAGTCACTGCCCCAGAATTGCACATTCAACAATTCTTATTCAAATCAAGAAGCTTAAATCAGGATTGGAGACTGCTGGTGACACAACATCATTCTTAGACTGAATTCCATGTGGCATGTGACATAGAGAAAAGGTCACATTGCCCTGCATCAGGATTACTTAAGTCAGGTTAATTAATTGCTCTTTCCCCCTAACTAAACTGGATAGACCTCTGGGCGCAGTCCTGTTTGCAGCTGTACTACTGTTGTTTGGCTTGACACTTTCAGTATCCTCCATACGTATGTACTGAGAGTGTTTGATGGTTTGAGCAACACAGACAAAACAGCAGTAGTGTTTCAGATATCCCTGCAGCTAAAGAAATGCAGCTTGAGCAAAAGAACTGTAACAGCAGAAAAAGGGAAAGATGAGAGGAGACCACATATGCCTGTAGGGAGTCAGGACTCCCAATGACATGCATTTTGGTGGTCTTGATCCTATATATACTAAAATCTGGGGAAACCATTGGAGGCATGTGACATGTTCATGAACAGATGGCAGTTCTGCACTCAGCTTCATTTGACTAAGGCTTCTTTCCCCCATTTTTAAGCCAAATCCTTTGTTACCCTTTTTCTTTTGCACATGCCGCTTTCCTTAAGACAGGGATAGGTGAATGTTCAGAATTGAAAAAATGTGTTCCCTCAAATGCCACAAATACCCTAGGAATTACACAGAAGTCAACATCTGATTCACTTCCTGTTGGGGGGGAAAAAAAAGCTATTCCTGGGCCTAAAATGGCCCTTACACACCTAGGACATGGCAAACCTTCTCCCCAGCAGCCCAGGGAAATTTAAAAAAAAAAAATACTTTCAAAAATAGACTATAGTGTGAGGCCTAGGGGCCACATAAACAAATTGTCCCCACTCCTGCCTAGACTTACTTCTTTGTACAAATAGTTGAAAGGTGGTCCTTACCACCTCTAAATGACAAGCCCTGCCCTTCTCCTGAATGTGTTTGCACTTTTGCTGCACCCATGTGTTACTGAAGGATGGTGTGTGTGTGTGTGTGTGTGTGTGGGGAGAGAGAGAGAGAGAGAGAGAGAGAGGAGAATGAGTAGAATGACACTCAGGCCCTTTCCACACGAGGAGAGGAATTCGCGTAGTGACGGTTCCGGGCCGGTTTTTCCCCGGGTTTTTTATTCGCGTTAATGCGTGCTCTCTATCCATACGTCTTATGCTTGATCCGGCTTAGCGCGGTTTCAGAGATCCACACGTTGCCGTCCTGACCACCCCTGCTATTAACATAAACCCGCCCACTATGGCTGCGACAGGCTGATTTCGATTTTAAAAAATGGCGCGTTGCGTCGGGACGACCCGCGAATTGCGTACATGCACATGCGCGCACGTACGTATGCAAGGTCCTCCCCCAACGCCTCCCGCCTTTCGCCGCCATCCCCCACCTCTGGCTAGTGCGTTGGTTGGTGCCGGTCGTTGTGCTTCCTGCTTCGCCGAATTTCTGGCTTGTTCATGGCTTTGCGATGGAGGGCGAGGTTCTCGATGACCTGGTCAGGTTCCTGGGGCCCTTTGTTGCGGTCCTGGGTGTAGTGGTGGCCACCATGCAAGAACAATGGGCCAGAGATCGAGCGAGGAGGTCCAGGCTCCATCGCGACCATGAGGAGGAGGACGTTTTCTATGCGCCCCTTCTGAGAGGACATCGCGGCGTCTCCCACGCCCAGAAGGTGGTGGGTCAGGGAGAGGATGCGGAGGACATGGTGGGCTGAGGAGGTGCTTGCTAAGTGGGACGACGACCAGTGGCTCTACCATTTTCGCATGACGAAAGCCACCCTCTTCGAGATCGCCGACCGTCTGCGTCCCACACTTGAGAGGAAAGCCACAGAAATGCGTCAACCCATATCTGTGGAGGAGAGAGTGGCGATTACCGTGTGGTGGTTGACAACACCGCTTATATATCGCAAAACGGCGAACACCTTCGGCTTGGGGATCTCCACAGTCGCTGTGATTGTCATTGAGGTGTGTCTGGCGATAGGCAGGTCCTCCTGTCGTCCACCGTTTCCCTTGGAGACATCGCAGAGTGAGTACTCTACATCCATCCGCCCTCTCTCCCCTTCCGTCCTTCCCCGGGCCCCGACGTCTCCCGGTGACACTACTCAGCCCAGACCGTTCCGGCCACCATCCCTGCACTGCCACGCCACGCACGCGGCCATCCGCGGCCCTCCGCCCCCCCTCCCCACCTCCATCCACCCTTCCCCTCCCACCCTCTCTCCCCTTCCGCCCTTTCCCCCCCGTCTCCCGGTGCCCTACCCCAGCCCAGACTGGTCCCGCCACTATCCCTGCACTGGCCATGAAGGGAGTAATGTTTGTTTTTGTGTTCCACCATTGCAGGTCATGGATGGATTCCATCGCATGGGATTTCCCCAATGCATCGGCGCGGTGATGGTACACACTTTCCTGTGCGGCCACCAAAAGGAAGAGGGGAAGAGTTTGTAAACCGCAAGAGCTCCTTCTCCATTCTCCTGCAGGGGATGGTGGACCATGAAGGACGCTTTTTGGATATTGTCCTTGGCTTTACAGGCAAACACAGACGGTTTTTTTTCCCTCCTCCTTGTGGCACGCCATGGAGGCTGAACGGTATGTTCCTGGGAACCCTACCATCACCATAAATGGCGTTTCCATTGGTCCAGTCATCCTCGGAGATGCAGCGTACCCCCTGTCAAGGTGGTTGATGAAGCCATACGGAGGGGCCATGGACCCAAGGAAGTTGGCTTACAACAGGGTTTTCAACCGCTGTCGGAACGTGGTGGAGCGGGCCTTTGGAAGGCTCAAGGCACGGTGGGGCTGCCTCTCAGCTCCCCTAACCGTGTCCCAGAAGAACTACCTTCCTGTCATATCTGCTTGCGTGGTCCTCCACAACATCTGCGAGTCCAAGGGCCACATCCTCACCCCGACCTAGCTCCCCCCACCTCTGCGTCTCCCACAAACACGGGATGACTTCCAACCCCGCTCCTCTGCCAGGAGGCTCCGTGAAGGGGAATCTGTCAGAAACGCCATCGCAAGCCTTATTGCCGAGGACAATGTCCAGTAGATTTGTGATTTTCTCCCTGGTTTGAAGTTGGAATTTTAAGGTTTTTTGCCCCTCCCTTCTGTGAATACTTTCCCCATTACAAATAAACTTTACTCTGGTTTTGTTGCTCAAATAACAGGGATTGCTTTTATTATTTCAAAAACACAAAAACGACATGAATGGCAAACAATAGTAACGACTTCAAAGTAAAACAAGATATATGGCAACTCCCCTTTCATAGGAGAAATAGGAAACATAACTTTAAACAGTTAGATCGTGGATGTTGCTAACAAGTTAACGGGGCCAAATGGGCAGGTAGGTGGGTAGGTGGTTGGTGGGCAGGTAGGTGGGGGGATGCATTTCTCAAGGGCTTTTCTGTGGCAGGGTCTCTTGACCCTTGGGAAATGTCATCTTGCCACCTGCTGCTGGGAGGAGGTCGATGGGCTTCCCCCCATCGCAAGGCTCTGGCCTGGTTCGGGCTCAGTTTCTTCGAAACCACACTGCCATCATTCCTGGGGAGGATTGCAGCATTTCTTGCATTCACTGTCCGCGATTGCGGACATAACCCTGATACATTCCCTAAGCAGGGAGAGCAGCTCCCTGTTTTCTTTGTCGCTGTGGAACTCTCATGCTGGAACTCCCTGGAACGCATTTCCCTGTTGAGCTCCTGCTGCTCCCGTATGAGATCCGTGGTAGCTATGGTAGCAGCGGGAAGGTTCTCACTATGCGCCGCTGCAGTGGTCCTATGGCGCGACATGCGTAGTCTGGACGGGGAGACAGGCCCGCGGCGGTAGTGCTGCATGTCACCTCTGGTGTACCGTTGCTTGCCTCATCTAGGGAGAGTGAAAGCGAAACGGAAGTAGCATTGTGCTGGTTAATGGGATGTGATTTTTGCCGGGCAGCAGCAAAACCAATCACATCTCTCATCATCCCATGTATCCCGTGCATGCAAACAATAGTATGTCTAGTTTCATGAATCATGCTCACTCGTGAGACACCAGGCTTGACTGTTGTTAAAAGGTCAGCAGGAAGGTTCCTGTACCTTCTGGCCAACACCTCTAGTGCTATGGTGACAAGGTGTGGAGTAAGGGTGGTGGTTAAAAACTCACCTGTACCAGTGGTGCTGTCATTTTCCGCTCTAGATGTCCCAGGATGAACTGCCGTGTTGCTGGTGTCGTCCATGCCTGCATTGGGGGATAGGTTGCGAGGTGTGAAAGAAAAAGTCTGCTGAGAATGCATTCTGCATGGCTCCCGGCGGCCCCCTTCCGGCCTCCCCCCCCCATTGACCTATGCACATTGATATCCAGCTGGAAGGGACCAGGCACATACTGCGCGCCGTTTGCATGCTCCCACACCGTTAGCATACCCAGAGCCCCCACAGGAATCAAGGAGTTCAGACAACTTGGCCGTTTTGGGGAGCAAAAGGGCTTGCTATTGAGTTAGTGAGTAAGTAGTGATGCAGGAATCAAAGGTAAAAGCAAAAAAAGCAAAGAAAGAATGCAAAAGCATTCTTTCCGCTTCATAGCAGTCATGCCCAAGGGCTATTGCGACCCAGGGAGATAAAGCGAAGCTTATACGTTTGTTGACACACTAACAACCTGCCTTACCTGATGTCTCTGCATCAGAGGTATCCGGGGAATCCCCAAAAAGCTCCTGGCTATGGGCACGCTCTGGAGCACAAAAAGGGAAACGAATGGGTGGAATTTACATGCATAGATGAGTTAGTGATACAAAACTAAAATGAGGGTACCCCTCTTAACATTCCTACCTTCTGATTCTGCAGCCCCCTCCACTCCGTGATCCCCGTCCTCTGCAATCTGTAGGCTCGCGATGACCCTTGGGGGGGTGTGCACCCGCGTCACCACCCAAGATTCGCGACAGCTCCTCGAAGTAAGGACAGGTAACCCGGGACGAGCCTGTCCTTTTGTTTGCAGCGACCGCATGACGGTAGTCCAGCCGCATCCGCTTAGTTTTTGTGCGGCATTTTTTGCTGTCCTTTTGTGCCCTCTTCTTTCCATTTCCCTGGCTATTTCTTCAAATATCTCGATATTCCGGTAATTTCCTAAAGATCCGCTGGTACTTCTGTTCGCCCCACACTTCAAGGGGGACCTTTACCTCGGAGTGGCACCACGCGACCCCCCTGCCTTTTGCCCTGCTTCTCCTCGGGTTGACCTCTCCCTCTCCAGGGCTGGACACATTTCCCTGGCTTGCATCTTGGGTCTCCATAGCCACCTTCAGCTAAACTCTACTCCGCAAAGTTTGGCTGACCACGAGGTTGCTAGTTCCAAGGAATGGCTTCCTCCTGGTCGCCCCAGCGCAGTTTCTTCCGGCGGCGACGCTTCGCACATGCGCAGCGGCCACCAGGGCATCGCCGCGGACCCCACAGGAAGGCGGTGGAACTGCAGCCTTCCTGTGGGCTAGTCGGGGCGGAAGGTAGGAGAGGAGATTAGAAGAGCATGTGAGTTTATTGTTTTTATACTGTTATTAGATAGATAGATAGATAGATAGATAGATAGAAGATAGATAGATAGATAGGCTGATAGGCGGATAGATAGATAGATAGATAGGCAGATAGGCGGATAGATAGATAGATAGATAGATAGATAGATAGATAGATAAAATAGGAGTGTTAAGTGTATAAAGAGAGAGGGGGAGAGAGAGAGAGAGAGGGAGAGAGATGGAGCGTGAGGGTGCCCTCTGGGACGATTTTGAAACAAGGGAGATGCTGGCTATGGTCGAGTGGGGGGAGGGGGCAATGTCTCTCCGTAGTACAAATGCCCCCAACAGGGAGTACTACGAGACCATAGCCAGGGGGTTTTCACGGCAGGGGTTCGACCGGACAGCCGCCAGGTCAACTCCAAATTCAAGGCCATCAAGGCGGCGTTCTACGAATGCATGGAACGCTTCAATGGCCACCCACCCCATGCAGCCAAGCCTCCCTACTTCCGAACCATGCTGCAGCTGTGGAAGTCTGCCGGGCGCCCCTCCTGGCGTGGTCGCAGAAGAGGACGTGAGTACCCTTGACAACCATCCCCCTCCCAATGAACAAGTGATGGTCAATCAAACCGTGGGGGGTTCCTGGTTACCCCATTATGCGAGCACACACTGACAGCAGCATGTGCCACTTCCCAGGTGCCAGACGCCGTGCCACCAGGCGGAATGTTGATGTCGCCGGGACCCCAGAGAGGGAAGGCAAGTGTGATACCTCCAGTTCTTATGAGATTCCCAGCCCTGTCCTGCGTATGCCAACACGTGGGGAACTAGTGTGTTCTACGAGAGGTCTGCCCGCTGTTTTGCAAAGGTTGAGAGCTTTGCTTCTTCCTGTTTCTCCAGAGCCTGAAACAATTGTGCTGGGGGGCACCTCGGGTCCCGGGGAGGAAAGTGACGTTGGAGGTGCAGGGGAAGATATAGGTAAAACATGTGCAACAGCTTTGGCGTGAAAACTTTATTCACAGCTAGGAAGTTGATCTGTTTTCGGGGCAACATCTGTTTCCCGCTTGTTTCTATTTTAGCCACAGGTGCACAAGCAGAGAGCCCCGCTGGTTCCTCCCCCGGTCACGGCGACCTGGTGATTGACATGCCAGGGGAAGAGGAAACCAGCGGCTGACGGTACAGTAACCACCTATGTGGGAGAAAATGTGGAATTAGATGCACAATTGCTGACAGGGATGTTGAACAGTTTCCTTCCTTTCACAGTTGGCACACTGTCCGCAGAAGAGGAGCGACAGGAACACTTTCCTGGAGCATCCTCACACACAGCTGGCAAGTATAAAAAAATCACTCCGCGGAAGGTGGCACACATGGAGGCCCACTCCAAGGAGTGCCTGGCTGCCAATGTCACCTTTTCTTTCCAGGTCCATCCCCAGGACCTGAGGTCCATTGCGGACTCCTTGATGGCAGGGATGACCTTGCTGGAAAGGAAAACAGCCGAGATGTGTAAGTTAGCAACACGGGTGGCCATGATGGAAGGTTGGCTACGGTGCTTTCACCAAACGTGTCAGCACGGCGTCCTAATACCTACTCTCCCTCCCACAGACAAGTCTGCACAGAGAAGCCTCCTGGAGGTGTCAGCCGCCCTGGAAAACTCGTATGCGGACATACGGAGGGAGCTGAGGGAGATAAAGAGACAGCTGAGGAGGGGCAACCTCCTATGATGTTTTGAACTGTTTCCTTTTTTTCTTATGTTATGTTGGGAATATCTAGTTATTTAATAAAACATATTTTTCTAAGCTTTTCTGTGACTTGTTTTCAATGGTTGCATGTAACCAGTTCACCCTTGGAAGCAGTCAGTTCAACCTGGATCCACCTGCCATAGCAAGGCAGGTGTGGAAAGCACTTGAAGATTGTGTGAACAGGCCCCAAATCCCATGCCAAACCTGGATGCTAAGCAGGGTGCGTTAGGATTTAAACCCGGATGGGAGTCCACCACTTGAAATCCATGGTTTGAAGGAGTGCCCATACAGCTTATGCCCTATACCTGCTAGTACTTGGAGCAACTGCATCTTTTGACAGAGAAGCCAGGTGACCAGTTTGAGCTGCAGGTATTTTGGAGAACTGGATGGAGGTTTTCGCCACGGAGTGTTCCTTGTCTGATCCCTCTGTCCGCCTCGAAGGACGGGCCACCGGGGATCCACCTGCGAGGAAATAGTGGGTTTTGGGGAGGCTGGTGTACACAAAGCAGATGGTCATCTTTCTGTCCGGAGCACCCCACTCAGTCCCCTCCTCCCCATCCTTCCAGACTGCGTCCCTGTCGTGGCCCCCACCAACCGCCCACCAATCAGGCTCTAGTTCTGTTGGAGCAAGGGATGTCAGTCGGGTCACACTTCTCGGCCTCAAGTGACACCAACTGCAAATCAATCACGCCGTTCGGGGGGATAACTGGTTGGGCTGAATGCCTGGAGTTCGCAGTCCCCCAGCTAGCCACCCCACCGCACTCATTTCGGTCCATTCTGCCCAATGCAGGACATGGCCCCCTGCCCCGTTTTCCCTCATGTTCTGGGCATTTCTGGGGACAGTCGGGTAGCCCCACGACGCTTTCTCAATGTGAAGGCGAGGCTTTCCGTGGATCCCTTGCCCCCGGTTCACACATTCAGCGGTTTGTGGCGGGTTGCGAAATGACGGTATTAGGGGAGACTTTCTAAAAATCACCCCCCAATATGCCGCCGCGGAAGCCAGGTGGCTGTGGGTTTTCGCTTTCATCCGCGGTAGCAATGGGGGGGGTTTTAAAGAAATAATCCCAATTTGCAAAACCTGTAATTGATATCCCCGCAGTGCTTCTTCAAAGTGAAGGCGCCATTACTCCGAGGCTTCCCGCGGGACCCCTTGGTGGCCACCATGCTGCCCTGTGCATTCAGCGCCCTCTTGGCAGGGCGCCGAAGGGTCCCACCCACTGCCGCCGCGGCCCCCCTTGCCCCCCGGCTCACACATGCAGCAGTTTGTGGTGGGTTGCGGAATGGCGGTGTCACTAGAGGCGACTTCCCAAGAAATTCCCCCCCCCCCTCCACCCCCATCCCCACCCCGGATAGCCCCCCTCCGCAGATGAAGGCAATAAATCCACAGTCCCCTGAAGCTCCAATATCCCCACGGAAACATCAAAAGGTGATTTTAAGATGGACTGTAAAGAAATAATTCCAATTTAGTGTACCTTTTCTTTTTCCTGCTGTGGGCTCTCGCTAGCGAGGATTAAAAAATGGCGCCGTTCAGCTCTTTGTGGGGCGGGCCAACCGCCGAAGCTGTCCACGCCCACGGCCCGCCCCCGTTCATCTCAGGGGCGAATCACGCGAATCTGCGCTTCCACACAAGTGAGCAAGGACGTGATTGCGGGGTCAGGGGGAAAAGAAACACTTTTTTTCCGGTTTTTAAAAAGCATGTGCAAGCACAGTTGGAGACGTTTCTGAGCGGATTGACGTGTGGAACTGGGAAATTAAAGATGACTCAGCACATTTTAAGGTATGGAAGACCTCCGTCAGATATCGCGCTACACTGCGCTAAAACGTTTTATTACCCCCGTGTGGAAAGGGCCTCAGTTATCAGACAGTTTTGAATAAGTGCTGCTGTTATGAATTGATTTGTTTAAGGACAAATAAGAAATAAGAAAAATAGATGACCATTAAGTGGTAAATGTAGTGAGGTTTATCCATTAAATGTGTGTCAAAACGCAGCAATGCAGACAGCTTTAGCTAGTTTGTCATATTCTGTGATGTCTGTCCTACATGACCAGTTCATTTGGTTTGGAGGAGCCAGAGTGGTTTGATTTATTTCTCACTCAGCTATGGAAACCCATGGGATGGCCTTGAGCACGTCACACACTCTGAGCCCCAGAAATGCATGTGACAGCCAGCATCTTCGGCAATGACATTTGGATGAAATCACTTGGGCTGCCCCTCCAGGCATCCTGAAGCTGTTGATTGAGCCGTGCCTCTGGATCAACAGCCATCTGGAGTTTCATTGGTAAGCGCTCCAATATCCCACCCCTCTGAGCCTGCTATCATTTGCCCCACCTCTTCAGAGGAACCGCTCATTTGGGTGGAGCATCACCTTGGCCCTTTTTGCACAGCAGTTTGCAAGCGAAAGGGCCCTTTGAGTGTCACGTAAATGTGAGGAGTGGTCTGCATGACACACTCCCATTTCTACCATGCTCAAGGCCCTCATGCGCAGCAAACACACACTTTTTTTATTTTTGGCTTTTAGCCGAAAATGACCCGCACTTGCACAATGCTCACGGGCTTGGGCCGCACTCATCTGCGGTGCGGAGCCTCTGGAGCCAGGCCGGTCACGCGTCCTCTCCTCAGTGCAGCCTCCAACTCCCAGGCTGCACTGCGGAAGGAAGGGGTGGGGCACGGCAGGGCTCTTGTGCAAGCAAGAAGGAGCTATAGAGCCCAAGCAGCAGGGAAGAGGCAGCTTTCCTTCCAAGGCTTCTCGCACGAGGACCCCAACCCAGCAGCATTAAAAGGTAAGCTACGGAAAGGGCCCTTGTCCCTCTCAGGAAGAGAAAGAGTTTGAAGACAAGGTGGATTATACTTATATTGTGCTGTTCCAGACCACTTTGCAAGGAATTGCCCTGTGAAGGCATGCGACCCTGCCCAACTGGGAAACAGGCTCTCCTGGACTTGAACAGGTTCCTGAACCTGGAAGATAGGGGTCTGAATCCTCCTAGGACCCCTAGAGAACCAAGCAGAATCTTCTGCTAGTGTCTGCCGCTGTATGGAACAACCAAGGTCAGGCTGTTCAAGTGGGACCTATGATACACTCTGGGGCTTCCAACAACTGTACAGGCCTTGCTTTTGCCACTCAGAACCACATTCCAACACAGCAACTGCAGGTGCCTTGGCCAGTCAAGACTATCAATGTTCAGCATCTGGGTAAAGATTAAGGGGCAGAGAAAAAAAATACCCAAGCATGTCATTTTGGGGGTCTACTAAAGACCCCCAACCAGACTGAGGACTCAGATGAGGCCTGAGTAAAACAGAGGATCACACATTCAGAAAAAAAGAGAGATACTAGTAATGGGAAATTTCAACTATCCTGATATTTATTGTAAATCAAATTCTGCCAAGAATATCAGGTCCAACGAATTCCTCACTTGCTTTGCAGACAATTTCATTGTCCAAAACATGGAAGAGGGAACAAGGGGATCAGCTCTTTTGGACCAAACCAACAGTGATGACCTTGTTAATGGGGTGGAAGTGGCGGGATCCTTAGGTGAGAATGACCATGTTCTCTTGGAGTTTGTTATTCAGAGGAAAGGGGAAGTCAAGCGTAGTCAGACTTGCATTCTAGACTTTTTTTTAAAATAATTTTTATTAAGGACAATTAACTTAAAATCCAAAAAAAAAAAAAAACCCCAAAAAAACTATGAACAAATATTTGGTATGTCACAATATATTATAAATCCAATAGATTAAAAGTAATATTAAATAGAAAACCTTTATCCCAACCTTAAATTATCTAACAACACCTTTCTCCAAACACTTTTGGTGCTTCACTATTTCTTGCTCAGCTTCTGCATAGCAATTAAATCATATATTACTTGTTTCTCTACTTTTAACCTTGGTAATTCCCTATAAATAGTTATTTTGATATATATTTCATAATAATTCTTACATCTTGCATAAGAATTTAACATACCAGAAATACACATCCATGCTTAACCAAAATTTCTTATGGTATTGTTTTTCAATAATGATTGAGGCAAAATCTAATTATTTCATCATATACGGTAAAGATTTAAGTATACAATCCTACCATAGCTAACTCCCCCTCACTGAGGGAGCCACTATAGACTTCCATTCTAGACTTTAAGAAAGCTGATTTCAGTAAACTTAGGGAAATATTAGGTGCTATCCTCTGGTCCAGCATACTAAAAGAGAAAGGTGTTTATGGTGGATGGGAATTTCTTAAAAGTGAGATATTGAAGGCACAGTTTCAAATGATTCCATTGAAGAAGAAAAGGGGGAGATGTCTAAAGAAACCTGGATGGGTGTCTAAAGAACTTTCAAATGGATAAAGATTTAAAAGGGGCATATACAAGAAATGGAAAAAGGGGGAAATTACCAAAAAGGAATTCAAACAACTAGCTAGCACATGTAGGGAAAACATCAGAAAAGCTAAAGCACAGAACAAATTCAGGATTGCTAGGGAAGTTAAAAGCAATAAAAAGGGCTTTTGTGTTATGTCTGTAGCAAATGTTAAAACAAGGAGATGGTAGAGCTGCTGAGAGGAGAAGATGGAGAAGTGGTAACAGAGGACAGAGGAAAGGCAGAACTACTCAATGTCTTCTTTGTCTCAGTCTTCTCCCAAAAGAAAAACAGTGTTCAACCTGGAAAAAAATGGATGATGATGATGATGATATAATAGGATGATGATGTAATAGGGGCTATGCAGCATAGAATAGGTAAAGAAGTAGTACAGGAATACCTGGCTACTCTAAATGAATTCAGATCACCAAGGCCAGATGAACTACATCCAAAGGTATTATCATGTTGGCATAACCCATGATATGATCATCATGTTGATGATGTTTTGTTTTCCAATATTGTATGCAACAAGCACGTTGTAGGGATGGAGGAATGTATAATTGCTTAGAGAATGTATAATTATGTATGTTATTATGTAGTACTGCATTATGCCCTACTTACTACATGTGATGCTGAAACCATGTAATTAAAGTAATTACAATACTTACAATACTTACTCTTCTGATAACTTGTCTTTTGCGGTATGCTTTGCTGTATGCTTTGCCTGTCCTTGCCATATAAAGGACAGGTATAGTTAGCAGGTATAGTTAGCAATCGCTGTTAGTCATGTTTACTGGGGTTATTATGAACCTTGATTGACTGCATCCATATTATATTACATGTATGTATCACTGCTTGTGTAGAAGGTAGGGTATGTATAGTGAAGTGCTATATTGTATAAGGGAGAAAGAATGATGGGATATGAACTGTAGTGTAAGAAAACTGTGTTATATAGGATGATGGGATAAGTGGGGAAAATTAAGGAAATAAACAAAACAGATACTGTAGGTGCTCTGATGGGTAACTAGATACCAAAATAGCTTTCAAAGATTGTTTTATTATCTAGCTTAACACCAGGGATGTCCAGCAAGACACTGTATATCAGAAGCAATCAAAGAGAAGCAGGATGCTGGACTAGGGAGGTTTGGTATCAAGCCAGGCAGAAAGATAGAGCAACAAAAGGAGAGCAGAGGGCAATGTTATCTTGCTGGAAAACCCTGTCCCAGGGTCTACAATTTTGATATTAAAATATGATTCAATGTGCCTGAGAGGTCACCCAGATGGGCATGTAGGTAGCAATGGTCAAAGATCGAAAACCAGGTCAGGCCAGTAAAATCCCCAGTCACGTAGCCCCAGAAGACCTCAAGATGTGTAAACCCACAATAAACAAAGGGTCCTCAGCCCCTGAGAAGCCGACTTGAGGGGATTAGCATGTCTGCCCCACGTTGAGCAAATATTCCATCAGGCGATGACCATTTACATGGAGTCACACCACAAATTAACACAGCTGAAGATCCTGAGACTTTGGCAACACCTTGCAATCCCATCACACAAAGGAAATTACCACGGTGGAGCTTCGTTATCGCTCCAACACCCATTGTCCTCCCCGGGAAAGGATTAGTCCTTCAGGTACTTTTTCCCCTACAAGTAGTCCCAGTTTTTGAGCAGTTCTTTGGATCACTCCCAGTCATGCCAGCAGACCGTTTCTCCATCCATTGAGTGATCCCCTCAGCCCTCTCTGTGCTGAGCCCCACTTCTCCACTGCCTTCCTGGACCCAGGACTTCAGGAAAAGGTGCAGTATTACCCCAACTACACCCTTTCAATACCCTCCTGTCCAATTTCTTTTGCTTCTTAATAACTCTTGGGTGCATGGGTGAGTGATCGTGTTGCTGCGTGAGATTTTCATTCAATAAAATCATTTATTGGATATTTTTGTTTGGTTTTTACGGGCCTGACCCCGTAAAAATGGGGTAAAAAGACCCCGCTAGGTTACCCTGCCTCTTGCATTGCTATAGCTCGCGCTCTGGCTAGTTTCCATTCCCCATCACATGGAGCATACTGAGGTGTCCCCCAAAGGACCCCAGAAATCAGGGTAACAGCAATGCAGGAATGTAAATAACCTAAGTGAGCCTGCATGATTGATGAATTAATGAGACATGTGAATTCCACCAATTAATGTAATGCATGCTGAATAATCATCAGTTGAATCTATATAAATTTTCTTAGACTGATGATCCTCAATTTTGTTCTTCCAAATGATGAAAAATCTTTCTTTTCTTTGTAGAGAAGTTCATTCCTCTCACATTCCGATATAAAAAACTTAAGCTCCATTTTTAACTGGCAACAATATGTGAGTCCAAATCAGTTTTCACCTGGGCCTTAGAGGAATGACATGTCCCCCCTTTCCCCTTTTTTCTGTACTCCTTGGCCATTTGTTCCATTCAATCCATCATCTTTTTCTCTTGAATCTGAAGTATCTAAATCAACATGATACCTGTAGAAATTCCTTTGCCTTGTCATCTGTATTAATTATAAATCTTCGACTTCCGGTCTGACTATGGCGCTGTGACAAGGCTCTCCGTGAAGCTCTGTCAGAGGAGAACCTTGCTCAGGTGGCAGAAGGAGGTTGGGGAACCAACTGAAATCTTCCTTGGTATAGGGGGACACGAAAGGGGCTCTGGAGATCAGGATTGCACTTCCTAGCTGCCATCCAAGCGGGGAATTCCGCAAAAGAGGGCAGCGAACGGAGTGAGGGAGATCGGAGCAACTGTCGCCATCTGGTATTGCTTATTGCACACAAGTGGTGCCTGCAGACCTTTTTAAACAGACTCTGATATAGGAATATTATGGAAGGTCAAAACTGCTCGTTTTAGAAGAAAATTTAACCCCATCGAAGACCAGAGGGGTAAGGAATTCGGATTGAGAACTCTTTGTGGCTAGCAATACGAAATAAGGGGAGCGGATAGCTGAAGTGGTTGCTGGCACTCTGAGTGAATGACTTGGGAGCCATACTTCTAAGCTAGCTAGAAACTTTAGAACTTTAAACTACCCCGCTTCTCCAATATAAACTGTATGTTTGGAAATTGCAATGGAAGTATCATCTTTGCTATAGACTAATAGTTGGAAGGAAAAGAAAAATCTATTTATATTGATAAGGAAATTTGAGCCATGAGCGAGACGGGAGAGGAGAGTGAAGAAGACAAGAGACAGAGAGTGTAATGGCGACTGCCATGAGGAGGAAAGAATTGTTATAAGGAGAGACAGAAATGAACAGAGTTTAATCAGTGGGATATATATCCTTCCAAAGAAATAATTGTCTGTAACTGAGTATTAATCAACTGGTGGAGTTAACATCTATTTGGGAAAGACTGAAAGTGACCAGAGACTAGTGACGATATACTTCAAAGATGGCGAGCAGTGAGTAGCGGACTATGAACAATGGAACAGAAACTGTGGTGGAGAACAGCGTGGAGCTGTGGAGTAACGTAGAGTGGTGGAGAGAGCAACGTGGAGAAAAAGAACAGACAGTGAAGGACAAAGAAGAACAGAGAAGAGAAGGTGGAGTGAAATAAGAATATTAGAAATATTGTGAGACAGTGGGAAATTTAATTTCTAACAGCTACAAATCTAACTGCTGGTGAATAGTTCATTATTGTATATAGATTATTGAGTATATATTACTACATATAGCATATTATTATGTATTGATTATTGAATATATATTGCTGATTATCGCTGATTATTTAAGGAATCAACTATCTATTAATTATCACCTATTAATTTCTATTAATTAGCTATTGATAAATATTCAAGGTCTTAAAGTGAATGAATTAATGAAGCAAATGAATTAATTAATTCTAATTGTGAAAATAAGAATAAGTTGGAACAAGGTGATCAATATTTAACTGTAAATTAATTGGAGTGTGTTAGCTATAATAACATACAGTCTGAATTAATTAAATCTAAAGGAAATATACTATGAATTAATTTAAGTGTTTAAAGGAATTAGGCAATAGAATTGTGGCTGGAAAGTTTGATTTGAGCTGAGTATATGGAATTGCTTTGAAATTGTGCTTTGGAACTGTGTATTTGGAACTGGTTTGATATTTAGATGGTACTTTGAGGGACTGTGAATTATATTGGTGGAGAGGGAACTGTGAAAAACATATGATAAAAGAACTTTTGAAACTCATCAATCTTCCAATATCAGTGATCTGGGAAAACTTCATGGATACCAGAAAAACAGCCAAAGCAGCAAAAATGACCACACAGACTGTTACTACCACACAATGAAAGCCATCCTTGGAACCATCATCAAAGCCAGAACAATCCAAATCAGATCAATATCAATTTGCACTTTTGGAAGAAATTAGGAATATAAAACTGGAAATAAGACAAGAAATGAAAGATTTAAGAAGTGAAATGAAAAAGATTTCAAAACAGAACTGAAAGGTATTAAGATTATTCTGGGAGGACTACAGGCAGACCTAAAAAGTACACAAAATCAGGTGGAAGTAATTGAAATTAAAATGAAGGAAATGGAAGGAACTATCGAAAACTTGAACCAACAATGTGAACACTTATTAGATGAGAGAGCACTACTGGATTTAAAAGTACGGGAGAATTATATTAAAATAAGAGGTTTAGCAGAGCGGAAAGGGGAGAACCTATATGAAAGATTGATCCCACCACTAGCTGAGTATTTAAACATCTCTAATGAAAAAATGGAATGGGAAATTGATAAAATGTACAGGATTGAATCTAAGATTGTGAGAGAAAGGAGACTACCAATGGATATCATGGTGAGGAAGAAAACCAGAGAGGAAATAATACAAAAAAGTTTGGAGACGGACCTTATAATTGAAAAAATCAAAGTTCATATTTACAAAGATATCCCCCCAAGAATTCTCAGGAAGAGAAATGAATACAAATTTTTAATGAACTTTTGAAACACCAGAATGTCCTGTATCGATGGGGAAAATTAGAAGGGTTGAGTTTCCGCTTTCGAGAGAAACAATTTAAAATTGACTCAGTACAAGAAGCAAAAATATTTATGAAAAAATATGGAAAGGAACTAATCAGATGTAAACCACAGGAAGAAGAAGAAGAAGAAGAAGAAGAAGAAGAAGAAGAAGAAGAAGATAGAAAACAGTTGGAAGCCAGTTGCAAAAATACTACTGAACAGAAAAGTACTGAAGAGGAAGAAATAACAGGGAATGAAACAGATGAAGAGGAAGGTGAAGATTTAGTGGAAGAGGAGAGTTAATTAAATAAGAATTGAATTAATAAATACCAGGAATGGAATTAAAAATCCTTTCCTGGAATGTAAAAGGGATTTTAACCCCACAAAAAAAGAAGGAAAATATTCCATGATATAGAAAAGAAAAAATTGGATGTAGTTTGCC
>CAOKZL010003788.1:0-70355 GCA_948472985.1 Iguana delicatissima | reverse complement strand
GCGGTATTCATGACTCTGATCTGTTTGGACATGTATTTTTTACTTCCTCATCTGTTTATTCTTAAAATAATTCTGATAGCATTGACTCTCACCTAAAGACCAATCTGTGAATCAAAGCCTAAAAAGGAGGATCAAGGCTGCGGTCAGTTTGGCCAACAAAGGTACTGTACTTCTGAAGTCTGCTGGATTTAGCTGTGAAGGCAGCACGCACCTTTTACACGCACACAAAACTGTCACCAAAGGTAAAATGTACTTCCAGCATCACTGCTCTCATACATTGCTTCACCCAAGTAGTAAAAAGGAAACATATAATAATCTTTCTATCTTTCACTGTATTTATATTCCACCCTAGATTGAAATTCACCTCAGCCTCAAGCAGGGAGTTCCTTGTATAACCAACATTTGCCATGGCATAGATTCACTAGGTTTCAAAATTTCACAACAACTTGGCTGGTATATGTCCACATAACAGTTTCCATCTTGTTAGGTGAACTTCACAATCATATATAAACAAATACTCGAATTCAGGCTCAGTTCAAGATCTTTTTTAAAAAAGTGTAGAATTTTTAAGTGTTCCAAATAAATATTATTGGATATTTTGGATATATTGAACAACCCACCCTCATCTTAGAAGTAAGAAATACAAATCACTGCAATTTCCAAAAGAAACAGGGAGGTGTTAACATTAATCTGTAAAATTCTGATATCCATCTTGAAGAAAGAACTTAAAAAAGAAAAAAAAGAAAGTTTGAGATCTCTTCATAATATTAAGTTCTACGATCCAGTATATTTTCATCATAAACCTTAAAAACATCGATTCATCACCTTGCATGAACAGTTTATCAAATGTGTTATATTTTATATACAGAAAGAAGCTTTCAAAATTAATAAGCAGGGTCTGATTACTAATAAGAACATGTGACTACTCTGTAAAAATACTCATTAGAATTCTCATTTTCCTGTATGTTTCTGTGGGAAAGAAATTAAAAATATTTCATCATTCCAAATATATCTGGTCAAACCAGAAGAAAAGGCAATAAAACTTCAAGATTAGTGGACTTTTTTTGGAGAGAAATTAATATGTTCATGTTTATCAAAATGGAGCATGCATATGAAAAGAGAAGATTTAAGAGTGGAATGAACTGAAGGATCCCACAATTGAAATGTAGCCAGCTATAATGACCAATACTAATCAGATTTGACCATTACTGTGTCTCACAAAGGCTTTTTAATCCTGCTTGGACAAAATGTACAGTTGAATAGGAAGAAAGAGGGCTGCTTTTCTTTCAGGATTTGCCTCCAGCTGTTAGGAGAAGAAAGCACAGTTTAAACACAAACACATTTGTCTTTCTTTTCCCAGTCCAAATTGTACGTAGAAGTCCCTATTCCAGACAGTCAAAAGTATGTTCTTGAACATCTGTGCATGGAGTTAGTAACTAATGCAAGTTCCCATCAACAGTATGAGAACTTGTGTGTTTTATTGTTTTTATTATATTGCACTAGTATGCTTGTGGGAATGTTTCACACTTCTCTACATCACATTGGAATATTTTTTTAAAATGAAGAAGTGGTATAAGGAATATTTTAAGCAAATAAATAAATTGCCGTTGATGCTTTTGAAGTTACCTTTTCAAACTGTTGCTTATATCATATCTGTCATCCTCTCTCTCTGGATCTGGCTCTCTTTCAAAAGTGGTATTAATCTTCTCGGGAGAAGAGAAGGTGATGCAGAAAGCTAATGTTTGTATAATCAGCTTTCCTTTGGTATTCTCTAGCTTAAAGCCTTTTAAAAGGGGGAAAAACTGGCTTGCTCATTTCCTCTTCTCTTATGAAAACTTCAGTGTTCACTGGTTGAAGACCCATTCAGTTTAGCTGCTCTCATGCCAAGGAATCTGGCTACAAGATTGTTTCTCATGCACGTTAACAAGGTTGAGTCTGAGAAAGGAGGTGGGAAAGGGGAAGTTGCAAACACATGAACCAGTTAACCAGCAGCCAGATCCAACTATTTTCACTTGGCACAAGTACACCTTAGAGCAGTTCTTGCTTTACAGCATCTTTTCTCTGTCACAAGACAGTGACCCATGAAGCAGGGGATGGGGAATAAATAAAGGGCCACACACAAATAAAAAGGGGGGACAACAGAATTTGCAACTGCCTTCATTACCTCACCTCCTAGTTTGTATGCATGGGCTGACTTTTACTGTTTACAGCTTGGGAGTAAAAAGTGTCCCCTGCCTTTTTTTTCCCCCTTCTGTAGCTGAAAATCTGAATAGGACAAATTGAAATGAACTAATGACACTTTCTCTGAGCACGGCGCCATATTGGTGGGGGAAAGTGACACTTTTCAAATGATTATCTGTCAACAGGAACCTTGCCTCAAGGACCGATTCAACGGAAGGCCCCTCTTTTGCCTTCTGTATCTCTAGCATGCTGCTCTTTTGCACCAGAGTTAGTTAAGTGCTGTGCTTCCTACTCCACTGTTCCCTATGAAGCTTTCAACACTATCCATTCCCTTAGCAGCTGGAAACAGGCAAAGGAACAAGGAGAAGTAGCTCCAGGAAGAGGCAATCAGTGTCAAAATGAAGCACCTATGGATGCATCTCCTGCCAGGCTATGGTCCCGTTTGGGTCTTTCCAGTAGTCACTGCTGAACTGAAAAGGAGGAGGACAAGGCACCAAGAATGGGAAGAGTTTCTCATTCTTTCCATTCAAATATCATGAGTGGCAGGTACTGAACAGTCATTCTTCCTAATTTCTGCTCCTTCAGTCCCCCTTCTGCTGCTGGAGATGCACATTCATTCCATCTCTCAGGTTCTATACAGCTCAAGTACAGAAAC
Source organism: Iguana delicatissima (assembly GCA_948472985.1). NCBI lineage: Eukaryota > Metazoa > Chordata > Lepidosauria > Squamata > Iguanidae > Iguana > Iguana delicatissima. The sequence goes on along the minus strand of CAOKZL010003788.1, from coordinate 67,519 downwards.
AGAAAGGGGACAATTAAAGAAGGCATGGTTTGATATGCAGATAGGCAAGCAAAAAGGTCTGAAAATTACTGCTGATGTCACCCATGACTTTGTCCACTCAGATCCTTTGCTCCAACCCAAAAATGGTTAACAATAGGATGGTCTAGCCTGGGAAATGCAGGTTCCCCACTCGCACTTTAGAAAGAAGAGCTGCATTGCAGAATCTTCTGAAACAAAAAATTATTTGGATTCATACATTACAGGCAGTGATATTCTACTCACATCAACAAAACATTACAGGGCCCTTCTTCCTTGTTGCCCTCTGCTTGTAACATAACAAAAAATAAAAATAAAAATAAAAATAAAAAAATGTTACTGCAGAGTATCTATTCCCCATTCACATATCTGGGAGTCACAGGAAATGTCTATAGGAAATAACACTGGTATAGAGCAGGCCCCAAACTATGGATGTTGGTTCAACAGCAGCTCAGGCAGGGAGTACTGCAACTTAAGAAAGGTGGTACACTCTTGATCCAGAGAGTATGGCTCAAAAGAGCATGGTGACTTCTGTTTTGCTACTGTGACCAGCCAGCCACTGTGCCAGTCAATAATTCTATTTGATTTAGTCAAAAGGAGACAGAGATTTATTTGTCAACCACAATAGTTCCTACTACTAAAAATTTTCAAGATGATTTATCCATTAGCAAACACAGGTGTCTACACAGTCACAAAAATAATTTATCAAGATAAATACTTCTACCTTCAGGTGCCATGGGGATGCCTTTAATGTTATTTTGAACACAATTTGCACTGAAAACGTTTAGAGCAACCTGCTTGAGGAACCACTTAGAGTCATAGAGCCCTGCCCAACAACTTCGATCAGCTATTGAAGAATTATGAGTGGTACTATAAACGGTTCACCTTGTGTTAATTAAAATGTGGCATTTAAGGCTATTTCCACACTAGACTGTTATAGTGCTATTACTTCACTTTTGACATCCTGTGGAATTCTGGGGTTTGTAGTTTACTGAGGCCAAAGAGGTCTCTGGCTCAGGATTCTAAAAGCCCCTCCTTAAACTGCAAACCTCAGGATTCCATAGGAAGTGGAAAGTGGAACAACAGCACTCATAGAATCATAGAAATGTAGAGTTGGAAGAGACCACACGGGCCATCCAGTCCAGCCCCCTGCCATGCAGGAACACCCTCAAAGCACTCCTGACAGATGGCCATCCAGCCTCTGCTTAAAAACCTCCAAAGAAGGAGACTCCACTACACTCCGAGGCAGCATATTCCACTGCCAGACAGCCATGACCGTCAGGAAGTTCTTCCTGAGGTTCAGGTGGAATCTCCTTTCCTGTAGCTTGAATCCACTGCTCCTTGTCCTGGTCTCTGGAGAAGCAGAAAACAAGCCCTCTCCCTCCTCTACATGGTATCCCTTCAAATATTTAAACATGGCTATCATGTCCCCTCTTAACCGTCTTTTCTGCAGACTAAACATACCCAGCTCTCTAAGTCTATCCTCATAGGGCATGGCTTCCAGGCCCCTCACCATTTTGGCTGCCCTCCTCTGGACTTGCTCCAGCTTGACCATGTCCTTCTTGAATTGGGGTGCCCAGAACTGGACACAATATTCAAGATGAGGTCTAACCAAAGCAGAGTAGAGTAGTACCAGTACCTCCCTCGATCTAGACACCATACTCCTATTGATGCAACCGAGAATTGCATTGGCTTTCTTGGCTGCCACATCACACTGCTGACTCATGTTCAGCTTGTGGTCTATTAAGACTCCTAGATCCCTTTCACCCATCCTGCTATCCAGCCACGTGTCCCCCATCCTATATTTCTGTATTCCTTTTTTTCTACCTAAGTGTAGGACCTTATACTTCTCTCTGTTGAATTTCATTTTGTTAGCTTTGGCCCAGCTCTCCAATCTGTCCAGGTCATTTTGAATTTTGATCCTGTCCTCTGGGGTATTAGCAACCCCTCCCAATTCGGTGTCATCTGCAAATTTGATGAGCATGCCCTCTATTCCTCCATTCAAGTTGTTGATGAAGATATTGAACAGCACTGGGCCCAGGAGAGAATCCTGTGGCACCCCGCTAGTCACTTTTCTCCAGGATGAAAAGCAGCCACTATAACAGTCTAGTGCAGAAATGGCCTAAATGTGCCCCATAAAGCTTATGGAACTCTCTGTTAGCTAATATTTAACAAGGAGAGCTGTGGAGTTTCCATTGCTTGTAACATTTCTTGTCGTACAAACAATCCTTGATGTGATACCCTACACATTTACTATTCTTTTGAGACTGATTTTTAAGGTTGCTTTATTTAGCTACAGAGTAACAGAGTGGTTTGTTAGCTAACAAAGCTTCCCAATGAATCCTCTTTAGGTAAGCATTTTCATTTGTTTTGCTAACAAACCTCTTATATTGTGACTAGGTAGAGAAGAATACAGGAAAGAGTGAAATTTCTGTAACGCCAAGAGAAACATTCTCATCTGTCCGTTCAGCCAATGAAACAAACGAACAGATGAGAAATAAATAATACAGGATCTAATTCACAAAACCAATGGGTAAGATGTGCATACTAACACAAAGATATGAACAGAAAAGTAACACTCTTGTACTGATAAGGCATTTTGGCTAACAGGAAGTGCAAAACTGAGCAGCTGGGTCATCTTAAAAACAGTGTGAGGAGATAAATTATACGATGAATCAATGAAATATTCATAAATTACAATTTTAAAAGATATAGTGAATAAATAAAACAATCTAGTATTCTTACATTTTAAAAAGCACACTTCAAACTTATAAATAGCAATAAAAGTGAAAGTCCATAAGGCATAGCTCTGTAGCTGAGCTAGCTGTCCAAGAGTATTGACAGTTTTGTGTGTGTCTCTCTCAAACACACAATACACACATAATACACATAATAATACACACATATACACATAATATATATTTATAACAAATATCAACAAGATTTGATAAATCAAAGAAATAATCAATTATTCCTATATAAATTATGTTCAAACTAATAGCAGTCAGGGCGGAGGTCCATAAAGCATAAATCTGTAGCTAAAGTGTTTCTCAGCCTATCTTATTTGAGGATTAATTTACTGTTCCTCATTCACTCCATTACTACACTGTGAAAATGTCAACTGCCTTCATCTTGATGAGATAACATGGAGACAGAACCTGCAGGTTATCCACATATTGACCTGGACAGAACTATCATCAGTGGACAACTTCAGCATGATGAAATTCCATTAACGAGTGTCGCAAAGAAATACAATAATACTTCAACACAATCTTCCGGAACTGACTATATCAGAGCAGAACCACTTTAATGCATGGCATCAACCACACACATGAACATCTTACCCAAGAAAGGGAAGTTAACAACTGACCTAAATAACCCACATCTTCAAGGTCAAGGTTAAGTTCCTTCAGGGGTGGTCTAGTAACTCACCAGCCTAATATCCAATCCCTGTTAGGCAAAACAAGCCATAAAGAGCAAAGCTCAAGTATACGTGGGCTCACTCGACTTGGCCAAGCACCTTGTCCACATACTGAGCCCCACATAACTACATCTGATCCAATTGAGCAGGACCAGGTGTGTCCTTGGCCACTTCCACTAACAGACTTTGGAATCATTTATGATAAATGACTTTACTTTCAAAGTATCTTGAAAATTGTTCATAGTATACAGCAGATGATTCTCAGAGCCAGTTAGGAACAGAAGGTCTCTGACTTCTTGATAAATTCTCACTAGATGATGCTGAGAACTGAGAACTGCAACAAAATAGGCTTGATAACAAACTTTAACTCTTGTTTGATTGGACTCAGCATGTATCTTTCTCAATCTGTGTTCCAGCCATATCCCATCTTGCTTCAGTGTCTTTAGCTCTTATGTGTGTGTATACACACACACACACACACGCATACATATATACATATATATATTCACCAAGGCTGCCATAAACTTGAACTTCAGCAAGGAACATTTTATAGCAGGCTTTTGTCCTGAAGTAGCCGGTTCCACTTCTTGCAAAGGTAAGCTGCATTCAAAGCAACAGCAAACCTGAATGCCTTCCACCCTAGGCTAGACAGCAAGCTGTTTCCTTGCTTTCTTCCCATGTTCACAGATCCAAGCAGGACTCCAGGGTAGGGCAGGCAGGCAAGTAGGCTATTATAGTACTCTTGTCAAGGCTGCTTATCTGACGAAGAACTGCCAAAGCAACTATAACAGTCTTTGGATTAACAGCTGGAAATACTAGCTGTACTGGTTTCTTCCTTTTTCACAGCTCTTTCATTCTCCAAAAAATGGAGAATTTGAATGTAACTGAAACATCTATAAGAAATCTGGACCCATCAGTCAGTGTGCAGCATCTACCAAAACACCATTTTGCTGCTGTGTACCTTTGTTCTTTATACTGTTTCACAAATATTTCCCCACATGATGCAAAACATGTATTCATTATAAATATCAAAATAACTAAGCTCTAGTATCAGAACTAGAGGGTATCCCATGTATCTCCCTATCCTTCTTCATCATCTTGACTGTAATCTTTTTGGTTCTTTCTTCTCATATATCATAATCAATATTCTTCAATATTGCTTTAGTCCCCTGGTTTAATTTAGCCAGTCAATAAACGTTTGCAGTCTTAATGTTTTGCAGCATAAAGGCAACTTAATAGAACAAATGGCCCAACATATTCCATAACAATTAATCAGTTTCAGACCCTGTACAGAAGCAATTAAAGAGGTACTGAATTAAGAAATACATTTTAAAAAATCATTCTGAATTCTAAGAGTACACTTCTATGCATGTTTTCCTTGAACATACTGAGTACAATGGGAACTTTCAAATAAACATGCACAAGATTCCCCTGTCAATTGTTTGCCTAGCAATATTTCAGTCTTCAAAAGAGTATTTCCAGACAGGTAGCAATTGCTTGCCAGATCTTGTCTGCTTGGGTGCTATAACCCAATCACCATAAACTTTAGTTTCTGAGTTTTAAGCAGCACAATCTCCTCAACAGCTGCCAGACCACAAAGACTGCTCAGAGATTGCTGACAACAATTTTTGATGAATGAACAGAAAGAATTTTAGCATGACAAACATTTTTCAAAAAGTCATCAAGAATGTCTAAAAGAAACACCAAAAATGAGCAGAGTGTGCCCAAAGATAAAAAACAAAACCAGCGAAGGATACTTATGTTTGAAAGCAAGCTTCTCTGTTTGCAGCCATTGTTCCTATACTGTTTGTATGAACACTGTTCATATACAGTGTTCATATACAGTGTGTGTATGCATCTCCAAGTCATATGTCAACTTACAGGGACCCTATGGATTTCATACGGTTTTCTTAGGCAAAGAGTACTCAGAGATGGTTTTGCTAATTTCTTCTTCTGAAATATAGCCTACTGGATGGATTTTATATATATCCATCACAGGCACCCAGGCTATTCTGAACTGATACATCTGCCAATGAGCACACATTCTTTCTTCCATTTGCAAATACTTATCGTGCATAACTGAAACTGGATCAAAGACAGCAGGTGTAATACAAATCAATGAATGAAAGACATCATTGCAGTTGACTTTAGTTAGACAAAAATGGCATCCATTGTTTGCCAAAGTTAAAACTGACAGACTTTCTCATCTAAAGCTGTGCAAACGCATTGCAATTCAGAAGCTTAATTTTCATTCCTAAACTACTGAAAAGCAGCCCGTAGGTGCTGGTTAAGTCTGACATTGTGTATCCGCAAGAAGTAATCTACTTTCCTCTTTGGCTTTGGCCAACCAAGACCATACAACTAACACATTCAAATCAAAACCAGATGTGCACACAAACTTTAAGATATGCATACTAACACAAAGATATGAACAGAAAAGTAACACTCTTGTACTGATAAGGCATTCTGGTTAACAGGAAGTGCAAAACTGAGCAGCTGGGTCATCTTAAAAAATGCAGAGCAATGGCATATTCTAATGCTGTCTTTCATCTTTAAAGCTCCCTTCTAGCCAGGAGCTAATGGAATTAATTTCAACCATGTAAACTAAAAAGGCTTATTGTAACCCGAACTACACAACAGTAAGTCAGAAATCCATCTGTATGCTGTATCCCAATTATTCTCAGATTTAACATCTTGTATGCATCCACATTTAAGGCCAAAATACTAGGAGGAAGAAGCTAATGTTCTTACAAGAAGAAAACAATAATAATTATGATCTAGCAAACAAGCTAGAAATAAAGTTCGCAGAACTCTAAATCAGCTTTGTTATGTCGCTCATTTACATTTTTTCTTAATTTACTTTTCTTTGGACCCTGTTCCAGAAATGCACTGAGATCACTGTTACTTTCACAGTTCAAGTCTTCTTCCATACCAGTTTAAGAAGGTTTTCCTCCTTTGCTTAAAGAAGCAGGCTACATTTAAGAAGAAAATATAGATAATACATAAGAAAGTATTTTGCAGTGATTCCTGTTAAAATACCTATGGAACTTTGATAACAATAAAAGCCTGAGAAGGGAAGTAGCCTAAGTCTAACTTAAAGTAAAGTGTAAAACAACTTCCTTTGTTATCCCTCATAGTACCTCATCCTTGTCTAACCGATCACTTGTACCCTGTATTGGTTGACCAACGGTTCCTCACTTTCCCTGTACTTGCAAAAACCAGACCCCCGACCCCACTCATGAAGTTGTATTATTGACAGATACAAGCAAATCACCAGTTCATTGATAGCCTCATACACCAAATCCATCTCTCACTCACTAAATTAGAGGTTTTGGTTGACTATACAAGTATTAAGGATGTAGGCGTGTCACCCAATTCCTATACCATATCTAATTCTCACAATTACATCCAACAAATCCATGGGATTTTTTAAAAAGACAGTCTACAGCTGGAATATATTAGTAATAATCTTTGCCGTGCTCTCTCAGCTATAAGGCTGAACTCCAATGCATTCTAATAACTTGAGAGCTTTAAGGACAGTTACATATCCTTTTCAAATATGAAAGGGGAAAAAGGGGAGGGTGATTTTTTCCCCTCCTTATTTGCACAAAGAACTGCAATGGTGCTCACAAGGACACCCAGCAGGTCCATGACTTTCAGAGCTGATCAATTGACTGTGTTTAATGAAGCAAGCTTTAAGTCAAACAAGCCTAAACGAATCTGCAAGCCCAGACAGAGATGACTTAGAGCCAAGCGTAAATTCTTAGCTTGTGTTCAGTGGACAAAAATCATTCCAAAAAGCTGATATTGTCCGAGATTTAAAAGAGGTGAAGCAATTTATTTACACCTTGCTCTCCCAAACATCTCTTTTCCAAAATCTAGTTCCATCCTAGCTGAAGTGCATCCAAACGGATTAAAATTATTTTAAAAATAAGAGATAGAGAGAGATGGGTGCACGGTGCGAATTACACACACGGCAGTATTGCTGAGTTCAAACTCAGGTTCCAAAAAAGCTTCAGCTTCTAGAGGCGTCTTCCTCAAGTCTAAACTTCTTCGTGTCCAGACATAAGCTACAGGCAAGATGCAAGCTTTCCAAGGATTCAGGGAAACATTTATACCAGCTAGGGCTTTAAAAATAAATACCCTTGTGGGGTCTTCCGCAGAATCGGTCTTCTTGGCCAGCTCCTCCCTCCCCTCGTTTTCCAAGGTGCCTGAGTCCCCCCGTCGTTTCCCGCCTGAGCGCTTCAACCCGCCTCCCATCACCCATCCTTAGGAGTCTTCGGTGTGTCAGCGTTTCAGCCTCACCGGCCCTAAAACCTTCACGACTTTCTCGCAATGCTCGCCTAGCCTGCCCCCCAAACGTCAGCGCAGCGAGCACTCCTGAGCACGTCTGGAGTGCCTTCCCGTCTCCTGTTCCCGCAGCCGGCCCTTCGAGGAGGGGACGGGGCTCCCCAACTTCAGACGAAGCGAGGCAGGGGAAGCATCTTTGTCCGGCTCTCTGCCTTGGGAACCCTCCGTGGGCTTCGGAATGCCAAGTTTCAACCCTGCCCGCTTCTGGCCCCGAGGGGACGGGGGCTCCGGGAACAGAACTGGGGTGGGGGACCGGACGACGCGAAGAACGCCCCCCCCCCGCTTACCCATGGCCTCTCTCTCTGGCGCGCTCGGGGCTCCCGCGGCGGGGTCTTCAAGGCTGGCTTTTGCTTCCCTCCGGCTCTCCGGGACCGTGGAGCGAAAGACCGCCCGCTCCCGCCGTCCTCCGCCGAAGAAGGAGCCGCCTCCGCGCCCAGCCTCGCTCAGGGGCAGCCGCCGCGCCCCTCCCTCCTTCCCTGGCCCCGCTCGCCCGGCCGCTCCGGGCTCGCGGAGGCAAAGGGGGGCGGGGCAGCCACGGGGCGGCCCGAGGAGGGGGCTCCACGGGCGGCGGCGGCGGCGGCGGCGGCGAGGGGGGCCCAGGTGGAAGAGGCAGCGGGGGGAGAGCGGGGCGAAACCCCGCTTCCCCTTGTCTCCCCCCGCGCGCTCCGCGGGGTTCGTTCTTCTTCCTTCCGACTGGCAGGTCTCTGTATAGACTGATTAATTTTCTCGGACAGACCTATCAGCACAAGCAGTATAACCACACAGCCGTATCAGGAGCTGGCGTGGTGTAAATTTGGGCGTTGGACCACGACCTTGGAGACCAGGACCCTTTCCCCAGGACGCCGTTCTGGTGCCATTCCCGTTTCAAGCTCCTGTGGAATCCTGGGGTTTGCAGTTTAGGGAAGGGGCCTTTAGAATTCTCAACCAAAGAGCTCTTAGCCCTCAGTAAACTGCAAACTCCAGAGTTCCACAGGAGGTTGAAAGTGTAGGGCTGAAATCGCCCAGGCTTCAGTTCCACACTTGGACCATTCCTGCACTACAGTGTTAAACTGCAGCTATTCCACTTTCAATGCCCTGTGGAATTCTGGGGTTTGTAGTTTACTGAGACCAAAGAGCTCTTTGGCTGAGAATCTGAAGTGCCCTTCCCTAAACTACAAACCCCAGAATTCAATAGGAGGTTGATAGTGGAATAGCAGCACTTTAACACTGTAGTGTGGAAATGGCCATGGCCATGGAAACCCACTGGGTGACCTCGAGTGTGTCACACACTGTCAGAAACCCCATGATAAGTTTACCTACAGGGAAAGTCTGGAACGACTTGAAGGCACACAACAGCACCAACAACAACATCAGGAGAAGGGCATTAAGAAGAGGAGGAACACCTCCTCTCTGCTGCAAAAAACCACCTTCACTCTCAGCCACATCCCCATCGCTCTGCGCTGGAGGAGAGGGGAGGTTGTATCAATTGAATTTCTGCCTTTTAAAAGCACTGGGAACCACTGGGGGTGGGAATTGCAACTGGTATGGTAACATAAGAAGACTTGTGATGCTGCAACAAAAGTGTAGCTAGTCCAGTATTCTTGCCAGCATGATACGGTGGTTTGAGCATTGGACTATGACTCTGGAGACCATGGCTCAGCTCCCCACTTGGCCATGGAAGCCCACTGGGTGAGCTTGGGCAAGCCACACTCTCAGCCTCAGAGGATGCAAAAGGCAAACCTCCTCTGAACAAATCTTGTCAAGAAAATGCTGTGATAGGTTCATCTTGGGGATGCTGTAAGTCAGAAGGGACTTGATGGCACACAACAGCAACAAATTCTTTTCCCATAGGGGTCAACCAAGTGCCTACAGGAGGTCCCCAAGAAAGATATGTGAGTGGTATCCTCCTTCCTTTTGAGTTCCCCACTGACTGGGGGTGAGTCATCTACCACCATTGAATGTGAAGGTTACATACAGCCATCAAAGTAGCAATAGAGGAACTCATTTCCCCTGGATTTATATCCTTTTAAAGCTGTTCAGTTTTACAGCCATTGCTGCATCTTGTGAAAATAACTTCCTTAGTTTTATACACTCCGTGAGGAAGCATTTCCTAAAGTCAGTTTCCTTGGATGACCTGGAATTCTTTTATTATAAAAGAGAAAAGTGTCTTCATGTTGACTTTCCCTGCACCATGCATTCGTTTATAAGCTCTCTGTTATGTCCACCTTTTGTCTAAGCAGACAGCACTGGAGAGTTGCTGTGGAATCACTCAAAACTCTTAATCGTTTAGGAAATACTGCGGCAGTACCCGTTTTGGACGTGCAACAAAACATAGCAAAAGAGCTGTACCTTTATTGGCCAACCAAAATGCAGAAAATACATCATATAAACTTTCTTGCTTCTTCATCAGGTAAAGATATAGAAAAAAAGTGATGATGTTAGAGTCACGGGCCTACATTTTGTCTCGGATGTTGTCTCTGTTGTCTATTAAGATGCTTTAGAAAGAGAGATATCAGTGAAAGCAGAGGCCACTCCCCTTCTTAGCCATCTGGGGACAGGGGACAGGGGGAATAAAAGCCAGGTAATAAAATTTCAATTCCATTAGCTACAGAACAATATCTTGACCTGAGATCCAGACTGCCTTTGTCTTATTTGAAGCTAACCCTCCCTTTCTTAGGGAGAGAACATTGAATTTCTCAAGAAGCCCCTACTATTACATCTGGAAAAACTTTTAGTTGCTCTGTAGGTAAAACTTACCAGTTGTAGTCCAAATGAAAGAGATTTACCTTTGCTGGATGTAAAAACCTCAAAGAATTAAGTCCCAATCTGTTATTCCCCTTGTTAAAGTTTTCCCTCTTGCAGCAAAATTCAGTATCTTTAAATCCAGGAAACACATTCAGGGTGGCCATGTTATCCATGCAGCAAAATACAGTTGGCCCTCCGCATTTGCAGGTTTTAGTTTCATGGATTTTATTATTTATGTGTTTCTCCAACTTCTGCCCCCTCACCTCAAGTGCTTCTTTTCCAGGGGAACCTCACATCTTGGTTGCTCCAGTCAGGCTGTGCAGCCCTTTAAAAACCCACCTCTGGTCCTCCTCCTCTTCCACCAGCCACTGCCTGGCCAACTAAGGTTAGGTTGCAGCCTGATTTCTCAGCACCACAAACCTCCTCCCGATGCCCCTCACATACCCAAGGAAGGAGAGGGAGTGAAAGAGAAAGTATAGGTCCACCACGCTGATCCAACCAGGGTTTGGACCCTGGGTATCCCTTTCCTCACCATGCCTTTGCCCCCGGTCCTACACACGCACACATAGATTTTGATATTTGCAGTTTTCGCACTTTTGCAGGGGTCCTGTGCCCCTAACCCTAGTGAACGTGGAGTGCCAACTGTACCATAAAATCCAAAATCCACAAAAGAATGATATCTAATTTCTATTTTGTAATCATTTAGGTCACCTTTTTCTGCACCTTTTCCAGCTCTCAGATATCCTTTCTGAGTTTCAGGGGTACAGCAAGACAGAAAAGAGCAAGAAGAGAAGTGAATCATTGGGTATGATGGCTAGAAGTGAAGACAGTGAAAAATAAATGATCTTATGCATCATTAGTCAAGTCTGAAATAAACTATATGTGATTAATTGAGGGCTAATATCCAGAAAGGATCATAAGTATAGATCGTAGACATGCATCAGTTAGGCCTGAAATTTACTGCTCATACTAATTAGAAGTGTTACCAGAGAGTACTGTGCATCTGCTGATACTGGAAACCCTGAACAGATGTCTAAGTCCTGGGCTGGAAGAAAGCAAATTCTGAGGCACTGTTTTAGATACACTACAGTCTAATTCACCGCAGGGGTTCCAGGTTGACAGCTGTTCAGTGATAGAATGAACCATTGACTGTGACCCAGGTAAGTAGTTCTTAGAATCATAGAGTCTGAAGGGGCCTCATGGGCCATTGAGTACAACCCATTGCTCAATGCAGGATCTCCAGCTAAAGCATCCCCAGCAGGTAGCTGTCCAGCCTCTTTTTGAGTATATCCAGAGACAGGGATCTCACCACCTCTCTAGGCAAAAGTTCCTTCTAATGTTCATTCAAAATTACTCTTCTGTAAATTCAAACAATTAGACATGGTCCTCTGGGGCAGCTGTCACTCTCTTTATGACAGCCATTTAGGTATGTAAATAATGTATTTAAAGGTATTTAAAGAGTGGTCATGTCACATCTCAGTCTTCTCAGCAAGCTGAATATGCCCAGTTTCTTCAACCTTTCCTCATACGTCTTGTTCTCCATACTTCTTATCATCCTTGTTGCCCTATTCTGAACCTGCTCCAAGAGAAAGTAAAGGCTGCCGTCAGTTTTCACTGCAAAAAACCTATGAGTCACCATAGCCCACAAGCATGTTTGGAGTTTTCCAAGACTTTCAATAATCCTGGCTATCTTTCTTTCAAAAACAGGAGAAGAGACGTGCCAAAAAGCTGACAGCATTATTCTCAAATGTGGATATTGAAAGGGATCCATACCACCAAGAACTACTACTGTTGTGGTCACAGTTAGAGTCATTAAAAGTACTGTCTGAATGACTCTGCATCCCAGCATTCCAAAAATTGTAATATTTCATACACTATGGATAAAATAAAGAAATAAAAATCAAATAAAGGTAGTGAAGCTTCCAAGAATGAGTCACTGGCCATTTCTGTATTACACAGCTATAGTGCTATTATTCCACTTTCAACCTCCTTTGGAATCCTGGGGTTTGCAGTTTAGGGAGGGACATTTAGAATTCTCAGCCAGATTGCTCTGTGGCCTCAGTCAACTACAAACCCCAGAATTCTACAAGATGTCGAAAGTGGAATAATAGCACTATGACAGTGCTATGGTGCAGAAATGGCCATTTACTCACATGGGTATCCTGTCCTTACAAGTCCTTTGGAGGTAAACTTCTAACAGGCAAAAAGACTGCTCCTCTCCAAGCCACAACTGAGGACAGAAGAGTCTTCTAAGGAATCTCAGTCTATTAGATCACCATTCTGAGACAGGCCACACAAAGGGAACAGCACAATAGTTTGAAAAAGGTGGAGAATTACCTTAAATATTTTCTTTTGGCAAATTCCTCTAGCAGGATAACCCAGGAGAAGTTCTGGGGCAGAGACTGCAGGACCTGTGGAGTGAAGTCAGAGAAATCCACACCGTAGTCTGTCAGGATGCCTTCCGTTTCCATCTCAGTTTTGCCAGCCTGCCCAAGACTTTGGGCCAAATGCCTGACAGCCAAATTATACCACTCATCCACCCAAGTATACATAGCTAGTATCTATATATCATGATCTCAACAACATACAAGGATGAATATTTTATCATTTCCTCTAGGCTCTGGAGTATTTGCCCCGGAGGCCCCCAGAAAGCTCTGTGTATATAAACCTGGCTAGTGTTATTCCTGCCAGCAGTATGTCTGCAAATAGGGCATTCCAGGAACACAGAAAAGGAGGCTTTGTATCCAGGAGTCCCAAAGTCCTTTCATTCTCCTGTGACTACACAAGTCTGAAGTAGAGATGTACTTCTTCCCTAATTTTCTTCTCAAAGGAAGCAATAAATAATTTTAGCCATTTCTTTTCTTGCTGCAAGAAAGTCTTTGAAAACCACAGTTTTCAAAGGCTATTTGCAATTCAGGACTTACTCTGCCCCAAAGTTGCATGTGGTTATTTTGTACAGGTAATAGCATTTTCAGCATAGGAAATAGCACTTTTGGAACAGAAAATAATATTTCAATGTAGAAATATAATTTCCTATACAGAAGCTTCTGTTTGCCTGCAGAAAATGTTATTTTATATGCCACTGAATCACTGCAAATTTTACACAGAATAAATCTCCAATTACAGCATTTTTTTGTGCCAGAAATAATATTTCAATGTAGAAATATTATTTTCTGTGCAGAAAATTGTGTTTTCTGTACAGAACACCCACATGCAAATTTTGTGCAGAATAAGTCTTGAACTGAAAAGATTATTTTCTTTCATCAGAGGTTCTCAACACTCAAAAACACTGGGTCTTTTAAAAAGAATTTTTAAAATATTTTGAATATTCTCTCCCTCTCTAGTCTGAAACTGTTGCAGCTGTTTGCTTCCCCAGGCAAGGCATAAAAATAAAGTTTTCTAAGCAAAAAACCCTGGTAGACTCTTCTCCCTTTGTTTTGTTTCCTGGTGTGATAAGAAGGGCTTTGGAAATGTTAGAGAATCTTCACTTTCTTCCACACCCCCCCAAATGAAGTATAAATCTACATTCCTGTAATTTAAATGACAACTAATAGTTGTAGTACTGTTGAATGTTTGTAAGGCTGTGGTTGTGAAGAACATGCAGTAGCATAGCCCTTACCCAGAAGTTTTATAATATTTTTGTCTCCCAGTTGTGGTTTTCTGTTAACATCTGTGTTTTTTAGTCTTTCTTTTTGAAAAGAAAATGTTTTAATAATTAATTTAAGCATACTTTTTAGCTTCCCTGCCTTTTATAACCTTTCTATCCCGGAAGTTCATTTCTGACTCCTTTCCACTGTTCAACAGCCTTAAAACAGAATATCACCTTGAAGACAACCAATATCATCTGGTTTTGGGAGCCAAGTAGGGTTGGGCATGGTTAGTGTTTGGATAGGAAAGCAGTATTGATTATGAGGGATCTCCATGTAGGGCTGGGAAGGAATCCTTCATGAAACTCTGAGTAGTTGCTGCCAGACAGAATTAACAGTTGTGAGCTAGAAGAACCAATGATCTAACTCAGTAAAAGTCTTTCTATGTTCCTTTATGGAGTTATATGGTTGAACATATTATGTGATTAGTGTAGATTCCAGAACATCACACTGAAACTGAACAGCTTTTTATGTTGAGTCCCAGTCAAACTTGAGCCTGTTCACACTACACAAATATAGCACTATGATTCTGCTTCCATTGCCTGAATCCTATGGAATCCCAGTGTTTGTAACCAGCTGGTATACTACAGCTCTCTAGTTTAAAATTCTCAGTGCCCTTCTTTGAAGTAAAAATCCCAGGAGTCCATGGTGGCAACCATAGTTCAAATGAATCATAGTGCTATATTTGTATAATGATAAATTAGTAGTACAGAAAAGTTCCCAGTGATCATTGTGTACATTCTGGTCCAGTACTCTTAACTATACCACATAGATTCTCACATACTGAATGTTCCTGAATTCAGAGTGGTCACCCTCCATTGAAGTTCATGGATCAGCCTGGCAGTTCTGCATTTGTAAAATTTTGCTCTGTCAACTCTGTTTCCTTTGCTGTGAGATTGTACCTGTCTGTCTCATTAGATTCTTACACTTCACTACCCACTGTAGTTATCTGTCTGTCTGGTTCTGAATACGAATAGCTCCTGGCAGCAACTGACTTTATTTGTCTTCTTCTGTTTTCTAAGTGTCTGGACATATCTCAGAATCTTTCACTGAAGGAGAAGGTTACATAAAAAGCAAAGAAAAGCGTCAGGAGGGAAAGGAGATTTTAAATTAAGATTTCATATAGATAACCAGGAGAAAGCATGTGCTGCAATAAAGAAGAACCAAGCGAAAGTGTATGCTACAGCTGCTTGCAAGTAGTTGTAGCCTGTAATCCATGCTTGGGTAGGAATCATGCCCCCTCCACTTCCAAACATTCCTGTCTGTCAGCTATGTTGCCTAGGGCTGCTGGGAGTTGCAGTCCACCAGTATCCAAATAGTGAATGAGTTCCTTCCATGATCTAGGCAATGGTTTATATGATAATATCTCTAGTACAGGGCTTTCCAAATGGTGTGTTACCTGTAGTGTGTTGGTGTGTTACCTCCCTGGCCAAGAAAGAGTCCCCCAAGCCTTTTCCCGTGTCCTTGCTCTCACTCGGGCCTTTCTCCAGCAAGAATGATGGCAGCAGGCAAGGCGTGGGTGGGGGGTTGCCTTTCCCTCTGTTGCTGCTCTCGCTGGGGTCTTTCTTGGTGAGGGGGATGGCAGCAGGCCAGGATTGGGGGGCTGCCTTTCCTCACCCTAGATACGCCTCTGGGTACCTCTGGTTTGCTAGTAAAACTGAATTACTGTGTCGCAAAATGATGCATGTTGAAAAAGTGTGTCACCAACATGAAAACTTTGGAAAGTTCTGCTCTAGTACAACTGGGAGAGTATAAGACTGCTGCTAGTTTCTAGGAGAAATAGTTAGGACTGTGTCCCAGAACTAGTGCTGTAATGATTCTGCTTTAATATTTAATCTTGGACAGCAAGGCTAAATTCTCATGCACCCTTTCATGCAAATAAGAAATGTTAGCGTTTCATATTCTATAACTGAAAATAGACCTTTACGTCTGCCATCCCCTATCCACCGTTACCAGGCCGTACACCTCCATACTTTGATATGGTCTAATTGGCAAAATATGTTAATTGGCAAATGTGTTGGCATAAAATATAAATTATAACCTTTATGGCTGGAAAGGCTATGTGGAAAGGGCCACTGGCTGGGAGTAGGTCAGAGATGACCTTAACATGAACAGGCCATAAATAATAGTCAAGAAAGCTTGACTTAATGGCTCAGAGCTAATCCTATGAACCGCCAATCTCAGAAAACAAGAAGGTGCCCAGGTGAAGAGGCAAGGACCCCTGCTATGTGCATACCCTACTGCAGCCTGGTCCACTCAATCAAGACATTGAAACACACAGTCCATTCCAGACCCTATTGTCTGTGCTGCGACTCTCATTGTCCACTCGGCTGAGAGAGCAATTAACTTACACCCCTTCAGGGAGAGAAAGAGAGTATATAAACCCTTGGTTTTGAGAAGTCAGATGCAGTCAGATGAAATGCTGGACCCCACTATGTCACCCTGAATCCTGATCTGGTCTGCCCTTAGACACAAGTCTAAGCCACATTTAAACTTCTTCACTGCTCTTCAGGACTGGTAATTATAAACCCCAAAAACCTCAGCCTCTCTCCATATTTTTCCCTCCCTTTATCCTTCAGTCAGCTCTCGTGTGACTGTATGTATCTTGTGTGCATGCATGAGTGAATTCCCCTCAATAAAACATATTTTTAGCTTTCCTTTGAATCTCTGGCTGGTTCTTTTCCTGTGTGAGCCTGTAAACATTGGCAGAAAAGGTTTCATTAAATTACCCCCCCCCCAAAGCCTTTGAGCTAATTCATTCCCCACTTTTGCAAGGAGGTATTTGTCATCTCAGGGTGACCCTTGTGGCACCTATGTTTTGGGGTAACACCACTTCCCTGGGAATAAGTCCCACAGAACTCAATAGAACTTAGAGATGCATGTGATTGTGGTGTAAATCCTGCAGCCTCAGATGTCTCAACTAACTAAAGGAGTTTACTTTCTCATAAGTGTTTTTAATATTATAATCAAACAATCCCCTGCTTTGCCTGTATAGTGAGAAATAAGCCTCACTGTATTCAATGCAATTGACATTCATTCAAATATGTGCAGGATGGAAGCATTATTCTGCTTACTCAAAATGCTACAAAACATGGTTTTGATTAGCTTTCATAGGACATCTCCTAGGTTAAGTGGAAATATTAACAAGCAAATATGCTAAACAGTGCCATCAGATAAGATCAATTAGTTCTTTTTATGTTACTTATTGGTTAATATTTTTCTGTGAAGCCAAAGGAGTGTGCAAATTATCAAACAGTCCAGAAAAGTAGAGTCAGTCCCTATATTTCATGCCCCGCAAATGCTGGATACTTTAGGTCCTCTGTTTCACTTTCTAGGTTTCTTTTTTAGTAACCCACAGAGAAAATACTAACCCCCTATTTCCAGCCAGTGACATATTGGAAACCTGTCATTTTTTTGACCACTGAAAACTACCAGCAATTTCTCTTATGATAAAAATTACAAAAAGTCTCAAGTCTCCACAAGGCTGACATATTTTTCATAGCTATATCCTACGTCAGCAGTAGCTGGTAACATTTGGGAAGCTTTCAGGCTTCCGTGCAATTTAGGAATAATAGTTTTACCCAGTGACACTAAAACAGAAGAGATGACTGAGACAATGTAAGCACTTCGGAGATCCAGATTCAGGTCTACACTGAGCCATGTAAAATACAATGTTTGACATGAAAATTTTATTTTAATTTTCTTATTTAGATGTTTTTAATAGCAAATAGGATTCCCAACACTCATTGTTGACAAGTAAAATCTTTCCACTCATATGTGAATAATATGTATTTGGAAAGATAAATTTCATGTCTAACAAACAACACCCTGCCATGCACTCTCATTACAAACAAAATTCCCTCACTCGCACTGGAGATTTATTTATTATTAAATTCACATATTCATATAAATAAATCATAAATGTATTTAAATTTACTTCAGTTAGTATGAAGTATGATCTATACTCCCAAAATAATGGAGAATCAATTGTATCTCCCAACACAGATATGTCATTAAAAGCTTTGTTTTCTCATTGACTAAAGTGCAATTACTTTCTTCTCCCATGGGCTGTGGCATGTTTAGTGGTTGGCTTTTGGATTTCAAAGAAAACAGCAAGGCTGTTTTTAAAAAAAAAAAAAAAAAGGTATAGTGAGCACTGGGGGGAGCTGCACAAGAAGACTGGGGAAGCCACCCGTGCATACACACACACTGGAGCCTAAATTCACAAATGCATGCCAATATGGTCTAGGTGTATTAGGCAAATAACATGCAAATACCATATATATATCTTGATAGAAATATTCTTAAACCATGTGAATGCAACTAGTTTGGCTTTGGAGTAACGCTTTCCAAATTGACAGTAACTGTCTAGAATATTTGGCAGAGGAAATAACTTGTTCTTTCATTGCTTAGATTTTGCTGTATGTTTATAAATTTGAAAACTGCATTTTAAAAAAAATGAAGAAAAAGAAATAAATATCCACAGTCCCTTTGCTGCAGGGCCAGAAAAATCTCCGGAAAGCACAAAAGAAAAAAAAGAGCTTGCACAAACGCACACATTTACAAAATGGACTGTGCTGAGGAAGATAGAAAGCTACCTTATACAAGGTCAGATCAACAGAGTTTGCCCACAATTTGCTGAATAGTTCAGCCTACATGGCCAGTGGCCAGTGAAGCATTGTCCCCAAAGTAACAAAAGTTACTTTTGTCCCTATAACCAAGTATTTTCTGAACAGAGTGGTAACAGCTCTCATTTGCTGCTTGATCCATTGATTTGACATGTCAGAGTTTGAACTGGGAGCTACTATATCTAGAACGTGTTTTGCCACTGAACTGTGATTCCTCCCACTCTTTCTCATTGGGCTGCTTTCATAATGGTCTTAGCCAAAAGGTCTTCTGTTTATAATTGCTCACAACGAACAGACAAATCCAACTTGTGATTGCTTTTTAAATTTCTAGGTAGTCTTATTAGTTAGGGCATGGCTTTCCAAAGAGTGTGTTGTGACACATTAGTGTGTCGCCTGTAGTGTGTTGGTGTGTCACCTCCCCGGCTGAGAAGGTTCCCCCATGAGCCTGGCCTGCTGCCATCGCTCTTGCTGAGGCCTTTCTGGCAAGGGCGATGGCAGTGGGCCAGGATTGGAGGGGGTGCCTTTCCCCATCCTGATATCCCTCTGGGTACCTCCGATTTGCTAGTAAAGCTGAATTACTGTGTCGTGAAATGATGCACGTCAAAAAAGTGTGTCACCAACATGAAAAGTTTGGAAAGCTCTGAGTTAGGGTTTAAGATGTTGAAATGGGACTAAACACATAATTGGGAACTGCACTGTCCTTGACAGCAGTATAGATGAAACAAGATCCTTTTTCATGCTTTGTATGCAGTGTCCCCCTTTCAGATAATTCAGTCTTTCTTCTGACATGTGTGCCTTTAATATGATGAATTATCATGTTTTTGATTTCAGTTGCTGGATTCTGTTAAAATTCTTCGGTTCCAGCTGTTGCGTACTCTTCAAAACTTAAATTGATCTCACAAAGAATGTCCTCTCAGACATTCATCATCTAATGAATTACTAGGTGCTATCTTCACTGCTGACCAATTTATGAAAATGTCAGCCATATCTTACAATAACATAAAAAGAAACACTGGGTTGGATCAAACTCACTGAAACCAAGCTAACCACAATTACCTTAAGTCCCAGTGACCTAAATCTAATTGCTAATCCCAAGCAGAGTAGACCCACTGAGTAAAATTCCAAACAGTGTGTTAATGCTGGTGTAAACATCAGTTTCAGTGGCTCTTACTGTAATTGGAAGAAGGTACTTGGATTTAAGTCAGGGGTGGGAACCAAGTGGCTCTGTTTTTGAACTGCAAGGTCCATCATAGCCAATGATAAGCGATGCAAGGAATTGCAGTCCAACATCACCTGAAGGCCACATGATTCCCACCATATCCTCTTCTGATTTTCAAAGAAATTTGTTGAACCTATGTTTAAGTAACAAAGAGAAGATCTGGAGAAAAAAAAAAGAATACCTAAATGGAATACCTTTCACATTCCAGAAAGAGGTCTAACACCTCTAACAATCCTGGATCAGGTTTATCTTTGATCCAGCCCCATCAGCTCTAGCTAGCACAGCCAAATGTGAGGAATACTGGAAGTTGCAGTCCAACAACACCCGAGAGTCATGTGATTTCCTGCTCTGATTTAGCATGTTGACTTTAATGGGTTTGGTCTGCATGATCAAGCCTGGATTAAACTCATTTAGACTATGTCTGTGGCCTCCAGCCTTAACAACCATGTGCTGACAGCACTGATGGCTAAAATAATAAATTAAATAGCAATTTATTTTAAAAAAATTAAAAATGTCTTAGGTTGTCTCTCCTTCAATCATTCTCTGGTATGTAAATGTGAGCCATGATTGCTTAAAATAATTACAGTTGCACATTAAACAGAGTGCATAATTTTCACCCCCAATGAACCATAGTTAATTTTATCTGGAAATTAGTGAGTACCATTTCAGAGTTAATTACAGCATGCTAACTAGATTGTCACTAATAAGTGGCATGTCCTTATCTTTCCAGCATGCACTACAAATGGGAACTAAAACATTGTCTTTGTAATTCAGAATGTATAAAGAACATATACCTAGAAGAACATTCATAACTATAGCCTATACAAAATAGTATATTGGTCAGGTTAGATTAATATTTGAAAATTGTCTTCTGCATTCAACGTAAAGTAATATGTGTGGCTTTAATCCTGTATCTACCTGCCTGGAAATAAGGCTCATTGAATTCAATGGAGTTTACTTCTGAGTAGACTTGTATATGATTGCATCATGTGCCTAGCACACAAAGATGGTTTAACTGAGGACATTTTGAGAGTGTCACGTTCACTGTAGTATACCTTTTTCTGTCCTGGACAACTAAGCTTGCAATTTTCAGATAAGAAAAAATGGCTGTGGACAATGTCTCTTGGCAGTGCTTGTGCATCTGCTGCACATCATTAGAAGTTTTGCAACTAGTCCAAATGTACTATAATATTTATTTATTTGACCCATATCACACCTTTCTTGCAGAACTAGATCGAAGGCAATTTATAACAAGATTAAGAGGAAAGATACATACTACGCCATATTTTGCTGTCATATTTTAGAAATGTGGATTGCCCATCAACATGGGCAAGATTTATGGCTGAATAAGAATGTACCTATATGGAAAATAAGTTGTGAAGCTGGAATAATGCAGCAGGAGAAAACACTACTGTGACAAGTGCTAGATTAGTCTTCATCCGTGGTTCCTCAGGTTGATGCTGCAATGTTCACTAAGATAATTTAAATAAACAGCTCTTTGACAGTAGCATCAAGAGTCATCTTGCTCCGCTGCTTCTTTTATAGTAATTTTGGTTGTTTGCCAATGGTGCAACAAAATCAATGAGCTTGAAAAGGCTGGTTATTATACTAGAATTGTAAAAATTATACAAATGGTCAAAACTGCCTGCAATTTGTCTTCCACCCACCCATAGTCACAAAGTAAAACCAGATTTTTCTGAGGGTCATGGATGCACATTCTTTGTTCTTTAACAATTCATACTTAAACATAAACAATCATTTCTGGAGTGGGAGGTGAAAAGCCTTCTACTATTTTCTGTGATCTTTCAAAGTATCTAGTGAATTTAAGGAGCCTCTGAGGCTGTAATGTTATCCTATATTCTCTGTCAGTGATCTTATCTAGAACTTTGTGTGGATAGCTAGAGTGCTAGGAAATTAGATTAATGATACAAATCTACTTAGCCTGACTTTATTGGAGCCACTAGATAATAATATCTGGCCCTAAAATAAAGAGATTTCCATTATGTCAGAAGCAAAAGATTAAAGACCTGAAGAAATTGTTAATTTTATTTATTAAACATTATTATGAAACTATTACAACTTGGATTGAATCCAATCCAGCCCCTCTTCTGCAAGATTTCTGTATTCCCAAAACTAATAGAAACCAGTTATGTAAAAATGAAGATGCTACTGAGTGTTAACACATGTAGCAGGTGTTTCATAGTGAAGAAAGTCAATCACTTTCTTGACTATTACCAGTCCTTTGGAGGTCATCATGTCCCCAAAGCCAAGTGAGAGGAAGCCAAAGTTGTGGCTGAAACCATGAAGTTACATAGGGTGCCCAGACAGCATGATAAAGAAAGCTAATATACAAAGAAGCAATTGAAGCAAAATCCCTTCCTCACATCAAAATTTTTCATGGCTAGGCCAAGATGGTGAGGATTGACATGTAAAACCCACTAGTTCTTGAAATCAAGCATGATCTCATTCCCTTATCTCTTGAAATGTTGAGATGTTAACTTGAAGACTTAATCTTGGCCTAGTTATCTACCTTCAAAGCAATGTAGCCTATGGCCATTTCCGCACTACACTGTTCTAGTGCTGTTATTCCACTTTCAACATCCTGTGGAACCCTGGGGTTTGCAGTTTAGGGAGGGGCATTTAGAATTCTCAGCCAGAGAGCTCCTGGGCCTCACTAACCCCAGAATTCCACAGGATGTTGAAAGTGGAATAATAGCACTTTAACAGCGGAGGGCTGAAATGGCCTATAACACCCATTCTGTGAACCAGAGAGGTGCCCATGGCTATCTCATTTGATGACAATTGCCAACTTCACTACATGATCACCCTTTTAAAAAACCCCCCCCAAAAAAAACCAGTGGAGTTCTTCTAGAATTCACTGAATTTGGATCCATCATATATATGGCATGTCTCCCAAACAATCTCGGCAGGAGCCAAGCAGAAGTTCTAAAACATCTAAGATGACTTTAGTAATAGGAGTGATTAGTTAAGGGCCAGAAGTATTGATAGGAGTGATTGGTTAAGGACCAGAGCTTACGGAAATGCAAAGTTGCAAGTAATGTAGCTATCTGTAACAAGCTACTCCCTTTCCTTTTTGGCGAGAAGAGTGCAATGAAGATACTTTTCAAAAGTGACATAGAAACAAAGTTACTTTATTGGGGGAATGAGGATGGTTCATACTATTTCTGAAATTACTTCTAAAGGCCTTGTAAAAGCATTTTCACAGGAATTGTTCAAGTTTACGTAATTCCCTTAGTAATCCTAAGGAGGTGTTTTTAAAGAAATAAAAAATCACAAAGTGAGGAAAAATGAATAAGCAATGCAACGAATAATGACAGTTTTAAGACTTTAAGACTTCATTACCAAAACAAATTACTTTTTAAACTTTCTATGGTCAGTTAATGACATGAACCTCGTAGGCAGGTTTCCAGTCATGTGAGTATTTTCCAAAGAGTAAGGTACTGTTTCAGGGGTCAACTGGCCACAATCAATGCCGTACTAAAGTGCTACTTTTATGTAGCAGAAAAGATGTCACAAATTTATCTTTATGCAAAATGTTCATGTAACAGAATATCTCTGGGGATACAGTTACCCAAATTTTCACTTCATTCAAAGTACTGCACACATTCATGTACAAATTTTAGTGGTAAAATTGATACCCCCCACAAAAAAGGTTGAGTTATCCATCGATCAATGTAAGCACTGTACCTTAATCCTTATCAAGAAAGGAACCATCTCTGAAAAGAGTGACGAAAGGTGAAAGTTTCATCTTCATCATTCCTGGAAGAAGCTAAAAGAAGCACTGATCCCCTCTAGTCTCTCCACCATGGCACTGCTTCTGGCCTCTTTGAATGCCTGGGTGGGAAAATAGTGGTGGCAGCAGCAGCAGCAGCAGCAGCAGCAGCAGCAGCAGCAGCAGCAGCAGCAGCAGCAGCAGCACCTCTTTGGTGCTTCCTCTCAAAAGAACACTGGGAGAGTAGAGGAGGGGTCAGTGCTTCTTTCAGGCTCTCCTATGAACTAAGCATTCACCACTCAGAGAAATATATGGTTCATTTTTAAAAAATAAGACTTAATACTGTACCTTAACTTTTATCCAGAAGTTTCTGAATGCCTGGGTGGGAAAGTGGTGGTGGCAGTGAATGGGGCAGCTGGTCCTCTTAGGTGGCACTGATGCCTTCCCCTCTTTGTGGGGAAAGTTTTGGAGCCTTCAGAGAGGAATTCTATACAAGGCAAAGTTTCTGTGTGGGTTTTGGAGCCTTCAGTGAGAACTAGCCAGAGAGAGGGTGGCTTGTGATTAAGCAGCTGAAGAAAAGACACAGGGAATTGGTGGCTGAAGCAAGGATTGCTTGTCAAAGTTTGCCAGAAGTTTAAACTATCAATGTATCAACATTGTGCTATAACTGAACTTGAACAAGATATGTTATTTCCTGTGTTACTATAATAAATGGCCTGGGTTAACTAAAGTCACTGTAAATAAACAGTTTGGTTCTGAGGAACAATTATAACTCTAGCCTTGTTACACAAATGTTGGGATAAAAGGGTAGAGTCAAAACACAGTGATATTGTCAGGGCACCTAATTGGATTGGATCTGCCACACCAATCTGAGGCAGAATAAGAGCCTGTCATGACGAGTATATACAGTACTTACATATCTCATGATTCCATAGGATGGAGCCATGGCAGTTAAAGTGGTATCAAACTGCTGTAAATGGATAGTGTAGATATGGACATTTTTTTCCTTGAAAGGTGAAAAACTAAGACTTACAGCATGCTACTCGCCTCCTCTCCAATAATTTGTGCCAGCTTTTTCTTAGCCCAATTGCTATGCTTTGAAAACTGTCACGCACAAATATTCCAAGAAAAACAAAAAATGGAGAGTAGAGAAAACAAACCTACTGAAACTAAATAGGGTCTTTTCCCACTACACAATTATAGCATTTTGATATGAATTTAACCGCTGTCTACTGTGGAATTCTGAGATGTGTAGTTTAGAGCTGTATTGCTGAATATTCTAAATGTCTCATTTAACTACAAAACCTAGAATTCTATAAGATGGAGCCATGGTAGCTTAAGTAGTATCAAAGTGCTGCAACTATGCAGTGTGAAAGACACCTAGATCTGAAACCTACCTGACTCCTCACTGCTGGATACTGCCAGCAGTTTGCTAATGGTCTGTCTCAGTACTCTCAATTGAACTGATTTTGCAAAGGAAAAATACAGCTGCAGGCTCTCGTTTGTTTTGGTTCTTGTTCTACACACAAATAATATGACCTGCTTGTCTGATTTTGCTTAGTCGACAGCGTTCCTTCCACTGCGTAAAAGGAAAAGATTTTTCTTCCTGTACTGCCCAATGCTAAAATGCTGTTTCCACTGAAATGTATTAACATTTCTGCTGCTTTCTCTTGAAGACTAGGCAGACCTGTCTCTGTGTTAAATACCTTGGAATTTGTGGTTGAAATGTTGTGCCTTGAGGTGAAGATAGCCAAACCAGTTCATGTTCTGGGATGCAGTACAAATGCGAGAGCTGCAAAAAGGAATCACGTTCCTGTTTAAACTCTACAGCCAAAACTTAACCATGTCTGTTTATTTAGGAGTTAGCTTCATTTAACTTCATGGAACTTACTATTATCCTTCTGTCTTTGTAGATACTTACATTCATTAATTCAAGAATGGATTACACATTGCTGGACCGCAAATCCCAATGAACCCTAGCCAGCACAATCAGTGGTGAGGAATCATGGGAACTGTACTGCAACATCATTTGGAGGGTCACTTGTGCATTTAAAAGAAAAGCACAAAAGGATAATTTTTATCATTCCCCAAATACTTTTAAGGGCATCTGAAAGACATTTTCAACAATCAGTACTGGGATTTTCCTGTTGGTGTTGTCTCCAGAATATGATTCAAAACAATGACACTGGAAGGTTGAATTTTTGAACTGAGCCAATGGCTATCTGAAGAAACCATTTTGTTAAGCCTTGGAGCAAACCGATACATGACCAATGCAGTCAAGGGATGAGTGAAGAGACTGGGTTAAGATTCAAGAAACGAATGAGAAGATTGGGTTAATATTAAAGCAGTAAGCAACAGGCTTCTGATGAAGACTGTCCACCTGTTCTCTTACTTCTAAAAGGCTATTATAACTCTGTTACCTAGGTGTAGCTGAATCAAAACTGCAGCTTGGGTAAACAAAGCTGTCCTGACTAAGCATCTTTTAGATATTTTTTCACAACCTGTGTGACCATCAGGATTCGAAAAGAAAAAAAACTGTTCCTAAGCAAGCATATTAGGTGAGCAGTTTTTTGTTTTTTTGCTGAAAATACTACATTTAGTTCACAAAGGTTCTAAGTAGCTCTGCAGAGGTGATCATGAAGAAAATCATGAAGAAACCATTCCTCTGGTATTGAGCCTATGCTAGTAGCAAATACTATTCATCAATCACTGAAGATGTGACATTTGTGGAATTTCAAAAGCAGCAAGTTTGCAATCTTTCGCCAAGCATTTCATCCCTTTTTGTCAGGAGAATCAGCATTTCCTCTAGCAAGATGTTCTATTACAAATGAACATCAAAAGCTCCCCTATAAAAGTAATGTTTAGAGAATATTTTTGGCTAATGTGCTTTGATTTCACTTTTTCTCTTTAAGCTTCTTTTAGGTTTCTGTAGCTTTTTTCCCTAATTTCCTCTTTTTTGGTGTAGGTGTTTGTATGTCAGTATGTGAAAATCAAAATAAATACAAAATTAGCCAAACCTCCCTTGCTTTCTTACCACTTCCTTGAGTTCTACAATTTTTAGCTATCCTATTAAAAGAGAAGTAGAAAAATTAAGCCCCAGCAACCTTATCTGACACTAATTGATTCCCAGGAGAATGCATCCTCAAGCCCACATGATAGAAATGTCACATTTAAAGCAGGATGGTGTGATGTCAGCTAATTTTACAAGTCAAAGCTGTGTTGCATTAGTGATTTCATACTGGCTTGCAAAGCTGTTTTTCATTACAGCAAAATGACATACGTGGGATGTTAGCATTTCTGATTAAATCATGCCTTCTGTACCCATGCAGATTGTTTCACTTAAAGATGGGTAGTTATGCAAGAAAATGGAGACAGTCTGCTTAATAGTATGCAGCATCAGGAAAGTATTATATTGAGGAAGATTTAACAGTGGTGTTTTTCTGGAAACAACCAATTAAATCAGCATAGGGCCAGCCTTACCATTAGGCAGAGTGAGGCAGCTGCCTTTGGTAGCAGATATGAGGCCTGGGGGCTCGTAGTAGTCATCTCCTTTCTGCCAACAAAACAAAACAAAACAAAACAAAACAAAACAAAACAAAACAAAACAAAACAAAACAAAACAACCTATCCTTCATGTGCATGCGATGAGATGAGATGCTAAGTCCCAAGTCCCTCTATTCAATAAAGGGAATAAAGGGACATTCTAACAAAAAATATTGAAATCCTAGCTAATTAGCAGAAAACTATTATACCCATTCATAAAGAAATGGGATGCCTACAAAAGCTTGAAGCATATTCCAACATGCTGGTTACTGTGATCTAAGCAGAACAGGAGGCATTAATATGCCCATTAAACTTAATCACATACCAGCAACTGCTGCCTGGAAGACATGCCGCTGGAGGTCCTGATCGAAAATAATATGTTTGGGGGAAAGACTCTGCTAAAGAAAGTACTGCATGAATTTCAGACTTGTAGCACATGTCTTGGCTTGCAAATACAAGCCAGGAAGCTGAGACAGCAAATGTATCTAAACCATATACAGGATGCCCATGTTCTCAGGTTCAGAGGGATTCTCTTTCACTCTTGAGCAGTGGCGCCAGTCAGTTTTGAGCTATCGTATGTAGGTATGTGTGTGTGTATGTATATATATATATGTGTGTGTGTCTGTGTGTGTGTGCGTGTGTGCACGTGCATATGTGTTTAAGAAGTCAGGACTTTTCAGAACTAAACAAGCTGAGTTTGTTACGTTGTTTGGTTCAAACAACAGACAGTGTGCATGCATGTATGCACATGTTTGGAAAGGAAGAGGGGGGAAGCACTACACTAACGTATGAGAAAGGACTCAACCCTCTGACTCCACTTCATTCCTGATTAAAATTGTGCCTCCTCCTGACCGTTATTTGCACAAGGAAAAGTTATCTGTTTGCAGCACCAAATCATGTGAAAGATACCACATCTACTCTGGCCTGTAGAAGGTTTGGCTTTCTGATCAGCTGTAAGCCATTATGAGAACCAACATGGTGTAGTCATTCGAGTGTTGGACTGCGACCCTGGAGAACAGGGTTTGATTCACCTCTTGGACATGGGAACCCACTAGATGACCCTGGGTATGTCACACACTCTCAGCCCCAGAAAACCCTTAGTGTCTCCATTAGTCAGAAATGACTTGAAGGCACACAATAACAACTACAACAACAGCAACATCCCATTTCATACTAAGTGTAAACATTCATGTTGATTTCATAAATGTTTATTACATGGTCACACTGCAGAGACAGACAAACTCAAATAAAAAAAGAAAGTGAAGCATTTATACATACTTGCTTTGAAGTTGAAACGTTACAGGTTAGATTTCAGCCTAGAGGAGAGATTTCTTAAACTATTGGAATGTCCGAGAAAGAACTCAAATATCTATATTACAGTAACTGAATATACAGTATTCTGGCCAACTACTTCTGCAGCCTCCAGTATATTAGAGAAATGTGGCAAAAAAATGTACACACAGTTAAAACCTATGAAAAAGTTAGCATAAAAATTACAAATTCATTTTTGACTTGGACAAGCCTTCAGGTTTTTAATCTTTTTTCCTAGCACAACAAAGCGAAAACAAATGCTACTTCATTTCCTTGCAAGGCCAAGGCAGGCCAAAATTAAATCAGTTGAAGTATACTTTAAAAGGAGAATTTCCCTTATCCCCTACAGTACGAATGACCAATTCTGCTCTTCCTGTTGAGCTGGAATGGACTGTGGAAACTGGCAAAGCCATTCAGAGGAGAGTTGGAAAGGGAAAAGGAAAATAAATGAAGGGCCTTTTTGCTGACTCTTGATTCATTCACCTAAATCCTTCTGCTTGGTGGAGCATTAAGATATGCAGCTCTGAGTCTCCTAAAGGCAACAGAGAAAGACACACAGCTCAGAGTTTCAGAGGAATAATGGGCCAGTATTTGGGCTGCTTTTTATCACAGTTCCTATCAAAGCTGAGTTGCATGGTAGTCTCCATAGCCTGGATTTTACTGGCTCCCACACCATAGAGTTTTCTCATTTCAGCCATTCTCCTCTCACCAGGCTTCTCAGCAGGAGGTTGGACAGATCGACCTGTTGACAGGTGAAGATCATGGTCAGCTTCAACGTACGTGTCCTGGTGTTCTGCCTCCAGCTGTTGCTGCTTTCCTAAATAAAACACAACATAGGTCATGAATTTATCTTGTCAACCATGCCAACTGTATTAGAGATTACCTCAAAACCACATGCCCTGGGTATATGGGTATCAAGATACACTAGACCCCCTGCAAAAACGACTTGGGCACTGCTAGACTGTTGGTTCTTTGTTGCAACAACTGTGAAGCATAACAGCCTCCTTGAAGCATAACAGCTCAATTCTTCTCTAGGAAACATGTAAATTGTTATTATCTTTAAGTCCTATTAGGTTTGGTCCCAAAACATTAAGGCAGTAGTTCCCAACAGTTCAAGGCGAGGCTAGACTCGTTTTATTCACCATACAATGCAACATGCTTCAGCCAGTTGAGGAAGAGAGCTGGATATACACAACAAATGTATGCAGAGCTGGTGTTGGAATTTCCCAGCTAAGCATTCCAGGTGAATAATCCTGAGGGTCGACAGGAGGGGTGAAGGAACAATAGTGGTGGCCAAGACCAGAAACGGTGGGTAGGTGAGCGAGTGGGGTCGTCTGCAAGAAGGGAAAAGGATGGGAAGATAGTATATATTACTAGATTGTGAGGGACAGTGGGTTCCCATTTCTCCCCCCTCCCCAGAGAGGGAGGAGTTGTCATTTTTACTGTGTGTGTAGCTTCCTCGCCTCCTCTGTGTAAGCAGCACACAATCAATACAATGCATCCAGCTCCTGTGAGTGTATTTTTTTTTCAGTTTTGAAAAATGTATGTATATATATCTACATCCAGTCCTTTGTTTCATTGTTTAATTTCTGTTCACTAGCACCGTCCTTTAAAGTGATGTTCACTTGGGCATTCTCAAGATATTTGTGGTACATTCCTGCCCCCCTCACCTCCAGTGCAAGGGAGAAGCACCACATTTGGGCCCCCAGGAGTGCTTTGATGTGTGTTCCTGCATGGCAGGGAGTTGGACTGGATGGTCCCTGTGGTCTCTTCCAACTCTATGGCTACAACTGTTTCTTTCTTTCCTGGAAATTTGTTTTTCTTGTTTCTTTCTTTCCTGGAAACAGTGTTGATGGCTCAAAGACTGGTATAAGTCCAAAGGCCACCACTTTGAGTAGCCCTAACCCTCATCATTCCAAATGATATGGAAAGATGGAATATAAATATCATCGCCCTCATCATTCCAAATGATATCGAAGGGTGGAATATAAATAAACTTGACAAGTACTTCTCATGCAAAGTGAGCAGGAAGTGAGAAATAAAAGGAACTGAAAGAGGAAAATAGTAAACATTTAGTTTTCTTTAAAAAGAACAAAAAAGTTTGAACAGATTTTGTACTGAAGAACATGCATAACATGCAGATATCCAATAGTTAAATTAAACTTCGCCTCTTCCTATAAAATGGAATGAACCAGACCTAAACTGTTTTGCAGCTGTGGAGATGAAATGATAAAACAGGACAATGTAACTTTAGCCGAAACTCTGCCAATGAAAACTGCTGACATTTTCCAGGGGAAGAAAAAGAACAAGTCTCGGCCTGCCATACATGCCTGAGCTAAGCTTGTCTTGTGAAACACAGCTGTTGGTATTCTGTTTACAGACACCTGCCAAATTTACACACTAATGCATACTCATAGTGGTGCAATTCATTATTTTCCCCATTAAACACCACCTAAGGTAGCAACAGACGTCATAGAGAGTTAAACATGAATTACTGGTATTCAGACTGATTCGCTTAGTGTCCTTTCTGCCTGAATGACTTTAATTTCTGCTTTCCACTGTGAAATATTTAGCTTTGCAGACCCTCAGAAATAGGTTCTGGGAAATTTTATCTGCCAGTTTAAGAAGTGAATAATTTGGGACCAACAACCACCCCCACCCTCTAAAGCCAGCTGAAGGCTAAGTTTAACGAGGATGGCATTTAGAAGGCAATGACTGTAATTATAAAAAGTTGTCCCACTAAAAGATCTGGGAGAGAAAATAAAATCAGAAACTCCATCTCAATGCAAAACTGATGTTTGATGTGTTCCTGACATAACTTTTCAACAACATACACCCATTTTAAGAGTCTCTGTCTTAAGTCTCTAAAAGTTACATGCTGCTCTGCTTTACTGGCTTGTGGTCTTTTGCCAAATGTGTGTCTCTGCAGGAAATGGCCACATGTGCAGACCTTCTTTAGCAACAGCTGTGTGTGTCTTAAGCCACACTGGAAACAGCCCATCTTTATTCTTCCTTACCAATTCCCATCTTCAACAGTAAATGTGGAAGGTTATTATCTTCAAGGAGAACTACCTTCTTTTATCTAATTTGTTTTGAAGCTGTCAAACCAGCTGTTCAGCTCATAAGCGCTCAGAATTGCTAACAACAGATATAGCAACATAGTAAAAATAAGGGGAAAATGATCTAAAACAAAAACAGAACATGAGTGAAAGTTAAAACTACATATAATGCAATCCTATGAAGCCAGGGCCTTTGAAAAGATCTTCATCTTGGACTTTTCACATTGCACAGTTTCAAAAGCCCCTCCCTAAACTGCAAACCCCAGGATTCCATAGGATGTTCAAAGTGGAACAATCGTGCTATAACAGTCTTGTGCAGAAATGGCCATAGTGTTATAACTCTACTTCAACTGCCATGCTTTTCATCCATGCCTTGAATAGTGGAAGCCCCAGTTTAGGAAGAGGCACTGAGATTTCTGAATCAGAATGCTTCAATGTCTCACCAAGCTATAAATCACAGAATGCAGCCATGGCAATCAAAGTGGAATCGTAGCACTATGATTCTGCAGTGTGAAAGAGCCTCTTGTTCAATCCTAAGATCTGGCAAGCTTCCATGAGGATAGAGTTGCAAAACTAGAAGTCCACAACGAAGCAGCCCCTTTATTTACTTTCTGCCCCACATCCAAAGGTGGAAGGGGCTACAAGAGGGCCTCTGAAAACTATTTTGTTGAGGCAAGGGTGTCAGAAGATCCCTCCCATGAACAAACTGCATTCAAAGTGTATGTACTGGGGCCATGAAACTATATGGTTTGATGCCAAAAGAAACATATAAACAGAGGAGATATTGTGATCCAATGAAGATTCTCTCCTCTTCCATGAAGGTTCTCTACATAGAGTGAGATTTTTCTCACATGTGCCAAATGCAAGAGGAATGGCTGCTGCGTAGACCTGGTCAGGCCTATTTTTGCACAGCCGCCCTCACACATTCCTTGAATGTTGAGAGAGGTTTTTGCCTAAATCTCTACAATGCCAGGGCAAGTTTATGCAAAGAAAGATGGCTCTACAGGTAGCCAGTTCCCAGTTCAAGATTTTAAACCCGTTTCTGCTGTTTCAGGTAGGTTTACATCTCATCACCCTGAGAGTACCAGATTCTACCTGATCTTGGAAGCTAAGCAGGGTCAGGCCTGTGTAATACTTGGATAGGGGGACCACCACGAAATACTAAGTGTTGAAGGTTCCATTACAAAAGAAGGCAATGGAAAACCAACTCTGAGTAATCCTTGCTTAAGAAAAAACTATGAAATTAATGGGGTCAGAATGAGTCGACAGGCAATGTGAACACACATATATAAGATATGTCTTATTCGCCCCTAGCTGTCCTATTCTGCACCAGTTAAAGGAGGGATTGGCAATGGTAGCTTTCATAGACTGGTGGACTGCAACTCTATCATCCCTCAACACTGACTATATTGACCAGAACTAACAATAGCTGGTTTCTAGTGCATTTGGAAGGCTGCAATTTCCTACACCTGAACTCAAGCTTCTGAACAGTCTTTGAGAAGGTGTTAATGAGGAACAGAAAACTACATGCATGTTTTCTGGAAGTTTTAAAAGAATAAATCCATTGGCAATATTTATAGGCTGGATTTCACGAGGGTTATATATATATGGTTCTATGTACTGCAAAAAGAACTGTGGAAGAGGATAATAAGACAACTAGCACATATCCAGCACTGTAGAGAGTTCAAATAATATTACACATCTTGGGCAACATCCAATAGGGTAGAGGAGACTTCCATTCACACAGTGGAACTTCCCTTTCCTATCCCTCCCTGAATGACTTTGTATCTGCTCCAGAAGAGACCCTGAGACCTCTAGAGAAGGTATGGGGGAACAAGGGGAGAGGCTGAAAAGGAATGAGGAATCAGTTTTCCCAGTGGTATCTGTTTTGTTGACAAAAGGATATACAGTTGACCCTCTGCATTCACTAGGATTAGGAGTGCAGGACCCACGCAAAAATATCAAAATGTGTGTGTGTGTGGGTGTGGGTGTTGGAAGGCGGTCAAGGCATGGTTGGTGGAACGGTCGTCTAGGATCCAAACCAGGTGAGGGAAGGGAGGCGGGTCAACATGGTGGTCCTATACTTCCTCTCTCTCAACCATTTCCTTCCTTGGGTGTAAGCAGACATCAGGAAAGAGTTTGTGGTGTGGAGAAATTGGGCTGTGAGTCATCTTTAGCTGGCCAGGCAGCAGCTGGTAGAGGAGGAAGAGGAGCAGAGGCGGGTTTTTAAAGGGCTGTACAACCTGATCAGAGCTGCTGAGAGGAAAGGTTCCCCTGGAAAAGAAATGCTCAGGGAAAGCAGGAGTTGGAGAAACTCTCAAATAATCAAATCTGTGAAAGTTAAACCTGCAAAGGGCTGATTGTAATCAAAAATCATGAAATCCTGATAAGAATCCTGTACAACAATAAAATTTCCCATACATGATACAGAAAGAAGGTTCAGGTTGAAAACATGTGGCCTGTATATTGAGAGCAAGCGCAGAAACTGTAAAGACTGCAAGCTGGCATGCAAGCCTTTCAGGGTCTGGTGTAGCTCTTGGGATCCCCAGTGAGAGCCCCAAAACCTGAAAATCTTTTTAGCCACACCTTTATTAGATGAAAGAACAGTCCCAGTATCTCTGGGACATGTAGAAATTCTCTATACAAATCTCCATCTCATTACAGTTCTAGAACAATGTTGCTTCCACCTTCCCTAAGAAAAAACGAAACAGTTCCCAAAGGTAAAGAAGAGCTATACAACATCATCAAAAATGGCAGCTGCAATGGCACACTGTAGCTCCCCAGAATGACCAAAAATCTAGGTACGTGCAGCCCTGATCTAGTGATTTAATGACAGTAAAGATATTTTAATCAGAAACATTCTGATTCATAGTCTGGTCATATAACTACTACTCTTAACTTCCAGTAGAATTTCAGAAAATGGCCACATATACAATAACATACATTGACACAGTACAAATGAAAGGTACTATGTATCCAATCTTCAAAACATGTACCAGCACTAGCATGTAGATATGCACAGGATTCTGTTTAGCTTGCAATAGCATGCAGTTCTTTAAACTCTTTGGATTCCTTGGATGCACACCACTGAAATCTTCTGCAGATTGTATAGCAAAGTTAAGTATCTTGCCATATCTGCTTCAGAACATCTGCAGTATTGTGTATTTTATGTCTGCAAAAAACGTGTGCGCGCGTGCATGTAGCAGCTCAATGACAATCTGCCTAGCTCCCCCCAAAAAATCTCTCTCATTCATGGAAAACAGATATTTAAACAGTACAATCTGGAATTTCAATTTCTGGATTCATTTCTTTGTTGGATTGCAATGCCAGCAGACACCAAGTCTTGTCTCCCCATTAAAGTTTGCCATAATTTATTCTATTTCCCCTGCATCAGCATAAACAAGTAAAATTATTACTTTAGATGTACTTTAGATGGTGGTAGAAAACAGGGACGCCTGGAAAGCCTTTACATTTTCATCCCCCCCCCCAATGTACTACTTCTTACTTTGGCAGGCTTTTAAAAGAAAAGAAAACCAGAAGAAAAGAATTTTCCTGCTCACAGCCATCTCTACAACATGCTTAAATGATTTCTGGATGACTGAACTTTTTTTGTGCCAGGCCAAGTTCACAGTCTAGACAACCCAGGGGTAAAAATGCGTAGCTCATGTATCAGAATAAAGTCCTACGCCTTCTACAGCTTCTGCCTATTGTGGCTTTTTTATTTATAGTCCTTTAAAATTATTTAATTGTACATTAACTTTCACAGTTGTCATTGTCATCATCACAATTTCTTGGTGGCTTTTTGTCCTTTCGAGCAATGTTTGTAACTGGAGGCTGTTTACAATAGAAAAGTGTTGCATAAATCTTTTAAGAGAAGGTATATATTCTGTAACTGCAACAAGAAACTGAAAATTACTGTATAAAGGGAGCCAACGGGATTTTTTAAAAAATATCTCTAACTGGTGCACTGCCATAAAATGGAAAGCTGGATTCATTAGTTTAACAGTTTCTACCTACATTACCCCTCAGTTCAGTCTTGTTCCTGATGAATCACTGGCAACACAGAAATTAGAGCAAATAGGCAACTTTGAAGCATGTGATTTATATCCAAATTCTTCACTTTCTGTATACTGAAATACCTTACAGCAAAGACTTTTTCTTTCTGCAGATCTCCATCTAATTACAATTATGCAACAATGTTGTTTCCAGAAATCATGAAAGGGACACTTGAAGTTTCACATTTAGCAGGAACAAGAGAGAGAGAGAGAGAGAGAGAGAGAGAGAGAGCGCGCCTTCTCAGTGTCTGTATCCGGGCTTCAAACCCTCCCTGACCCTCTTCCACCATCAAGCAAACTTTGTTTTAAGATATGCCTTTGTGCTGTTGAACTGGCTGGATTTTTGACTGATAAGTTTGTTTACACATTCTAATACAGCCTCTTACCCTTAATTGTTTTGATCCTTAACTGCTTTTATCCAGTCTTCTTTAAAAACAACCACCACCTTAGCAGGTATCCAATGTTGTCCTTGTTACCGCAGTTTCTAGCCAGACTTGGGGGATACCAGATATCATGTTGATATCAATAATTTGGCATTCCTTACCCATTCCTTCCCACGTGTTTGCGAGGCCCTCGGACAAGCACGCAAACAGGCTCGGTCGCTAATCGCTGGAATATTCAAAACAAATACAGGCTGGCCAGAAATAGCCAAACTGCCGCTTCAGGAGACCTCAAGGCAAGTACCCTCATTATGTATGCACGCTACCTACAAAGAACTCCCTGCCCCGAGCAGGCAGCTTGATGAGCTGAATACTGAAGCGTCAAGCACTTCACGTTTGCATACTGGCTACCCTATTGACAATTTGGACTTAATCACGTAAAATTCTGACGTTTCGGAGGCTTTGTCTCCAGCCCAAAACTCACTGTCTTCGCCAAGTATGGACTAGCCTACGGCCACATTTCCCCCTATACGAACCCCTGACTTTGAGAGCTCCCAATTTCCATACCGCCTTGCTGCCGCTGTGCTTGGCGAGCCTTCCCCTCAGTCCCACGTACTGAGAACCTTCATATCCACGAACTCTATCTTCAGACTACCCGGACTTCAGGACAGCGGCAGTATTTCCCATACCAAAAACCTCCTCTCAAAATCCCTGTATCCAACTCCAACCTTTATTTCTCTAGTTATCTGTGTGAGTGTGCTGCATACACTTGTTTGATTGTATTTTAATAAAAACAACAATTATTATTTCATTTCTGTTTGCTCCTTGACTCGGCCTGACCCCACAGATGCTGGGTAAAAGATCCTGCTACGTTACCCTGCCTCTCGTATTGCTAGCTTGTGCTCTTTGACTAATTTCCCCAACTTGTATAATTTGGAGAGCATTTAGGTGTCCCTCACAGGACCCCCAGAAATCAGGGTAACATCCTTCTGCTGGATTCTTCTTCTACCACCAACAGAACTGGCACATTATACCCATTCCCCTCCCTGCCGCACACATGGGATTGGGGTTGGACACATGCTGCCCTCCCCATGTTTCCTCAGATTCAATCACTTGCTTCCTCTTTGCTGTTGCCTCTGGAATAGCAAACTATGGTTTGTTCTTCTTTTAAAAATTATCATTAACTTTAGCTATGCTTTGCCTTTTCCCCAAACTTGGGGCCCAAATCCAAACTGAAATCCATGATTTCATCACATGAACCCGAGAAATGCTTCTGATCCTCTAAAAGAGTTTAGAGCAGTGGTGGGCAAATGCAGCAGGGGTCAACTGTCTCTGCCCTCATGCTCCAGAGATGCATGGCCACATTTTTGGTTGAAAACATGCACCAGAAGGGAATGGAAGTCAAATTCTTCCTTACACACACACGCATTTACTTTCATCAATTTTACAAGCTTTTCGGGAGGTGGGGCATGAGGAAAAGAAAATCAGAGCGTTCTGGAGTCAGTTTTGCTACACGCTACATTTAGGAAGCTGTTGTACTGGTGCTCTTGCTCCTAAGGAGACATGCATAGAATTGCCCTCCACTTTAAATGCTTGGTGACAAATGCCCAAAGTGGAAAGAATTACACCTAGCCCACTAGTGTTCTCTGCCTTCATCTATGCCCAACTCAGGCATGTTCCCTAGCCACCAAGACCTTTACCAAATTTAGTTCCAGGCTGAAAAAGCTTCTGCACCCCGGCACAAAATAGATGGGCTAACCAGGATGATGAGAATAGTGCATCAAAAGCATAAAACTCTCAGAAGGAATGGAAGCAGAGGTGACTTCCCATCCAGACCATTCCTTACACTTCAACACTTCTTGACATTTTGCAGCATGCTGTTCATTTTATACAGGGGGAAAAAAAAACAGATAAGGTCAACAGGCAAACAGGAATCTATTCTCATGTAAATCCTGCTGTTGGCTAGATTGGAGTCCTTAAATGGACAAACAAGTAGGAAAGATTTTTATGTGTGTGTATCTACCTACAGCTATAGCCATCTAATACCACTTTAACTATTATGACACCGTTCTTCCTGGGAACTGTAGCTTGGTGAGGCTCATGAATTCTATTACTATAGTTCAGAGAAGTGAACTACAGCTCTCTAGCAAAGAAATCCCCATCAAACTATAAATCCCAAGACTCTACAGGCTGGAGCCAGAACAGTTTAAAAGTGCCATCAAACCAATACAATTATGTAGGGAAGATACACTATCATAGTAGAGGGCAACCTGACAAAAACGACACAGTTGTTAAGAGGCAGAACATTTTGGATGAAACATAAGCATACTGTCTTAATCAAACACATCTAATGTACGTTATAGCACATCTTGTAAATCAGAAGGGCTTTTCTAGAATAAAGCAGACCCATAGAAATCAAGTGCAACTGGAATCAAGCCATAAATGAACCTGTATATTGAACATATCAATTGCTGGAGAGTCCAAGAGGAAAAAGAGATGGCAGTAGCTTTGCGTCACTGCGTTTTGATCTGTAAGGACAATGCATACTTTCCAACATCATAGGGTCTTGGGAAGGATTAATAAACTAATGGCATGGAATAATTTAAAGATCTTTGGATGAAAAAGATGCCACGCAGAAGCAAAGACATATGATTATTTTCTTTTCAAAAATCTGCCACAATCTTATTTTTTATAAAAACACACGACAAACAAATGGCTTATTTCAGATCTCTAAGTAGTGTAATCATACTTAAAATGGAATATTGTCAGAGGGGAATCCAGTTTCACCACCAAGTTTATATTTGTCACAAACTTCAAAGCATGTGCGAGTTTGCCAGAATTTTTCTCATCTTCTCTAATAAGATGTTCCCAAACAGGATCTCATTTTATTCTATTTTTTTAAAAAGAATTAAAAATAAATTCCTGGATAAAATAAGCTAGTTTGCTTGGCAGTATCTGAGAGCAACTGTTTGTAAAAGACAGACTGAATGCTTCTTCCACTGGAATAAATGGTGCGCTTAATTCTAATGTGATATAAATAAAACTTTACTTCTACTACTTCTACTAATGCTTCTACTAATGCTCCTTTCTTAGTACATTAAGTGTAGGTACATTGTGTCAAAAACACATTAGCCAAAATCCTCTTATATTAGTCACATCTAGCTGCTTCTTTCAACTATTTTCATGATGAAATAATGGATTCATTTCCAGATTGCCGCCCAACCCGCGAAATGAAGAGACCACACACAGGGCTTGGGTTGAACTAGGGCAATTTATTAATATGCCTAATTAACATAATTATGAGGTGAACTTGAACTTGAACGTGAACTTCTGACCTAAGACGGGGGGTCAAGGCCTGTGTGAACTATGGCAAGAGTCAGCTCCCGACCATCTTCCATAGTCCGTATAGCGAGATACCGGGCCCCAAAGCCAAACGCTGAAGCTGCGTTAAGACCTTGGCTGGCCCCTGTCTGGGAGGTGAGCCCCGAACCGCCACCCCCCGGGCTCACGCCAGTGAGGGCCAGTCCTGAGCCCTCCTCAAGGATAGCGTTTATCCTACACCAAATGGTGCCATAGGTACTCACCGACACCATTGACCCCCCCACCGGCCTGAAGAGCTCAATATGTCTGAAAATTCCTAGTTAACCAAATGTGACACCACCCTGTACAGCCAATTACCCAATCCCTCGGCGCAGTGTAGGGTAGGCGAAAAAAACCCTTTAACCGGGGAAAAATTCCTACCCGGTCCCGAAGCGACCAGCTGTCTTACACTGAACCACAGGGTGAGAGGGTGGGTCGTCGCCTGCCGGACAAAGAGGCCGAGGGAGGAGGCGGGGCAGCCCTAAAAACGGCGATGCGCCCCGCCCCCCTCCCCAGAGGTCTCTTCTCGCGCGAGGGTAGCAAAGGCCGCCCCCCGCCACTGCTTTGCTTGGGCGTCGGGGGACGAATTCTGTCAGAGGCTAATAAACTAGTTATCTCCTTCAAGTCTTCTTCCCAGATCAGTCCTTTCAGATATCCCAAGAGGGCAGTTTCTGAAGTATTAGGGATTCCAAAGCCTATTATCTTTTTTATCATTTGATAAACAGATAACAGCAGGACTGAAGTCTTTAAAACAAAACAAATACAAAACACTGTTTTATCTGATAATCAACCTATTCAACATTAACAGTTTCATAAAATTCTCTTCCTACAAGTTGAAGTTTTTATTCACTCAATAAATCAAGTAATGTAATTTACCTACTAACTCCTTTGGCCTAGGGGACAGTACGAGTCTTTTACTGACATTTTTCCAAATGTTTTCCAGAACTTCTAGATCAATTTTTTCATAACATTCAAAAATATCAGTCCCTGTATTTTCCTGTTGTTGTGTGCCTTAAATTCATTTTCAACTTACAGCAACCCTACGGAGAACCTATCATGTTGTCTTCATGGCAAGGTTTGTTCATAGAAGATTTTGCTTTTGCCTTTCTCTGAAGCTGACAGAATATGACTTGTCCAAAGTTACTCGGTTGGTTTCTGTGGCTGAGCAGAGACTCAGACACTCGTCTCCAGAGTCAAAATCCAACACTCAAACCACTAACCATACTAGCTGTCATTTTCCTTTTACCTTCCACTTCTTCTTGACATGTCAAAATATTACCCTTGAGGAGACTAAACAGTAGAAACAACTAAAACCAAACTAATAATTGAAGTCAAACAAACCAAACCAGTCTGATGTACAGATACGCTAATATGATGGAATACTTCTGCTAGTGGTGATAGGGATAGACTAGGGGTAGATGTATGTCGGGATTGGTGGGCCATTTTCAGCACCTCCAATAAATGTGTGGGCTGCACCACATCGACATTTTCCATAAGCAGAAGTGATGTTTCTGTCAATCCTGGTCTTTAGGAGAGCATTTTTAGTTTTTTTTCTTTTGTTGCTATTTCAGAGAGAAACCCCTCAACAGAATTTAAATGCAAAACAGTGTCCCAAGAGGATTTTCCCCTGAAAAAAAAGCACTAAAGCCATTTTTATGGGGGGTTATGGGGGGTTATGGGGTTCAAGGCCTGTATAGGACTCCCTCTTGCTCACTGGGGCACATGTGACTCACAGGTTATACGAGTCCTACCTGTAAGCTAAACAAAGATTAAGTTGGCTCTGATCTTGAACTTCAGTTCCTAGATATCAAACTGTTAGGGTGGATAAACAAACCATCCCTCACCGTATCCCCAAGAAGACACGGAGCTGACTTGAACCCCCAAACACAAGATAGGAAGGTAGAAAAGAGAAGGAAAGAAAGAAAGGCATGCGCACGTGCATGCGCGTGCACACACACACACACACACACACACACAACTTTGGCCAAAGGATCCATCCCGAGAAGGAAGGATCATTTATTCTTTCAACCTTCTCTTCTTATACCATTTTTATCTTTATATTAAAGAATTGTTACAGAACGAAAAGATTCATGCATCAGCATTAGCAGAGTCACGGTTTCTAACATGTATCACATTTTATCTGACCCTTAACTTCCCCAGTCTGCGTGACCGTGGGTCATCCCTGAAGATACGTCTGATGTTACAAGAATCCTGTGCTTGTACATACTCATCATTGACATGTATGAAGCAAAACAAACAATTCTAAAGCAAGGTTGTTTGATGAGCCTTGAGTGTCTAAAATGCCAATTAATATTACAGTTAATGATTATCAAGTATTAATTCTATAGCAAGTTAGAGAGCACCAAATTTCAAGCCTAACAAAACGACTGTGTAATGACAAATGGAATCTTTGAGCTTTTCCTTTTTGCCCTTTTTTCCTAACACGAGCCAGTTGGATATTGCTGTTGATCTTGAGGCAATGTGATATACTCTGATCAGTTCTTGGCATTTTGTCCTGCAATATAAACTTTGATTGAATCCTTTGCCACTGGTCTGTAAGCAATCATGAAATTTCCATGAGTTCTTTACCAATACAATTGTCAACAGGCTAATGTGGTCGAGTGTTTAGAAAACTGAACTGGGATTTGTGAGATCTAGATTCAAATCCCTACTGAGTCATAAAACTCACTGCGTGACTATGAAACAATGTCTCTGCCTCTGTCTTTCAGCCTGACCTACCTCACAGGTTTATTTTGAGGACAAAATAAGGTGAGTCCCCACACACACACACACACACACACATCCTTGAGCTTACTAGAAGAAAGACAGAATACAGATGCAATTAATAGATAAATAATAGATAAATGTAATCCCCAAGAGAGCCACAATAGTATAGTGGCTTTGTTACTGCAGGTTAGGCCACCTTGGAGATAGCATAAAGACATCATTTTGATATCAAATCATTTGGCTTTCCCCTACCTCCTCTCTCCACGTGTTTGAGAGGCCCGTGGACAAGCCCAGAACTAGGCTGGGCCGTCAAACGCTGCAGTATTCCAAGACAATCCAGGCAGGCCAGAAATAGCCAGATCACCGCTTTAGGAGACCTCTCTGCAAACACCCTCATTACGTATGCACGCTGTTTACAAAGGACTCCCTGCCCTGAGAAGGTAACCTGGCAAGCTAGAAGCTTAAAGGCCAAGCACTGAGCATTTGCATACAGTCTACCTCTTTGTCAATTTGGACTTAACTCAATCATACAAAGTTGTGACCTTTCTGAGACATTGTCTCACACTCAAAACTCATTGTTGTCCCCGAGTAAGACATAGCCTGCAGTCACACTTCTCCCTATAAAAACCCCTGATTCCGAGATCTTCCTCGGATC
The DNA here is from genome assembly GCA_948472985.1 of Iguana delicatissima. Classification (NCBI taxonomy): domain Eukaryota; kingdom Metazoa; phylum Chordata; class Lepidosauria; order Squamata; family Iguanidae; genus Iguana; species Iguana delicatissima. The sequence goes on along the minus strand of CAOKZL010003788.1, from coordinate 24,692 downwards.
GCTCTGAACTTCCATCCAGCCTTGCTGCCGCTTTATCCGGCGAGCTTTCCCCTCAGTCTCATTTCGAGACTGCACACCTACGGACCTCTGCAGTGATTTACCCCAGGGTTCGGACAGGTGTAGTATCACCCAATTCAACAATCTCTCTTAAAATTCCTCTATACCATTACCATGTTTATTTTCTACAGTTACTTGTGTGAGTGTATTGCATACACTGTCTGCTTGTACTTAATAAAATCACTGTTATTATTTCATATTTGGTGTGCTTCTTGGCTTGGCCTGAGCCCGTAGATGTTGGGTTTAAAGATTCCACTGCGTTGCCCTGCCTCTCGTTTTGCTAACTTGTGCTCTGAGCTAATTTTCCCCACCTATAGTTGAGCATGTTTGGAGTCCCTCGCGGGACCTCCAGTAAACAGGGTAACAGTTTGAGCATTGGACTACAATTCTGGAGACCAGAGTCTGAATCCCTGTTCACCATGGAAACCCATTGAGTGACCTTGGACAAGTCACATTCTCCCAGCCTCAGAGGAAGGCAAAGGTAAACCCTCGCTGAACAAATCTTGCCAAGAAAACCCTGTAATAGGTTCACCTGACAGTTGCTGTAAGTTGGAAACCACCTGAAGGTATACCACAACAAGTACTCTCCAAGCACTAGGAGCACCTTAAGTATGTAAAATGGAAATAGTCGTGACGGTGTGGACTCCAAAAGTCCTTGTTCCATAGGTGCTTGCAAAAGAGTGGACTTGTGCCATACCCAAACAGCCAAACAATAGGATGGAAAACAAAAGGAATATGTACCACTGACAATAGTATTATGGAGAATAAAATTAGCTAAGCACCAGTATGACAACCCAGTTGTAAACCATACAGACACAAGACACACAAATGATCTTCCTTAGTTTGTTAAGCAGCCTAGTGTTGCCTTAAAACAGAAGGGAAAATATACAGAGAGGTTTGGCAAACCAACATTGGCTCCAATCCTAAGTGGGCTGCAACACATCATAGAGATGGCTGTAAAGACATTTGGAGCAACTAGAAAACTCTTCTGGTTGCTTTGGGACTGCTTTTCCTATGTTTTTCTTGCTGTTTTAGGGTGATTATCTTGAAACAGCACTGAAAATCAAATCCTTACTGCTAGAGCGTGGCTTTTTTTGGGGGGGGACAAACAACACCTTTTGCACAAAACCCTCACAATTTGCAGGAGAGGATCTTGGGACACATGGGATGCCCACCCCACAAAAAAAAACCAAAAAAAAAACCCTGCATGCAGTTCATGGACTGAACATTCCTCATACTGGACTTGAATAATCAGCCTCAATAGATTAAAAGATCCTTTAGTCTGCAATGCTATTTTCCACAATGGTCAATGAGGTACCTCCTGGAAACACACAAACAAAGCTTGAAGGCTGCTGCTAAATCTATTATTTAGTGGTATACCCCACAGAGCTGGATTTCTGGGGGCTGCAGTTCCAAAAAGCAACATTTGTAAGCTCTGATTTCAAGAGTTGGCATGATGTAGTGGTTTGAGTGTTGGACTACAATCCCGGAGACCAGGGTTCAATTCCCTGCTTGGCCATGGAAACCCACCAGGTGATTTTGGGTGCATCACACACTCTCAGCCTCCAGAAAACCCCACAACAGGCTTGCTTTACAGTCGCCATAGGTTGGAATTGACTTGAAGATACACAACCATGAAGCTCTGATTTGCTACTCTAAGCATGGCTCTGATAATGAACAGACTACTATCTAATTCCGTTTCAAAGCCACAGTCCAAGCAAATGACAACCATGACTTCCTGTGGCAGCAAGTTTTAAAAATTAAATGTACACTGTCTGTACTACCTTTTGTTTTTCCGAAGTCTATCACAAATCAGTTTCATTATGTGACCGCTCCCCCCACCCCAGCTCTAATATTAGAATGAGAGAAAGAATTCTCTTTCAACACCAAGAATAATAATACTGGCCCTATCATTCTTCTTTTTTAAAGCTGAAACTTTCCAAACATTTTAAACTTTCCAATAATGGTATTTCCATTCCTTTTGGTTGCCTCCATAGAGGCCAAAAGCAAAAGTGTTATTCCAAGTCATTCTCCCTCAATCTGGTAGTCATGATGACTGGACATGACAAAAGCTGTAGTACAACAGACCTGGAAGTCAGCAGGTTCAAGAAATCTGTTTGAGATCACTGAAAATGGCTAAGTACCCAGACCACGCTCTTTGATTAAATGAAACAGTAACAACCACACAATGAAATCTATAGGACAGGAACACTGCAACTGTTCTGAAATATTAGAAGATGACTGACAAAATTAGGGCTCAGCATCAGACAGGGCCAGTTGTTTCTGGAAAGGATCAAGTCTACGGCAATAAGATTACAGGGAGACCAGCTGACTCTCCACAGTCTCTCTTCCTGCAACAAGGCTCCAGTAGGTTCCAGCTGACAAAAATGACATCAGACAAAGCCAGTATTTTTGTTTAATGGAGGATTAAACTCAACACATTTTGCTCTAGGGTCATTCACACAGCCTGCACACATTTACCACATCTATTACTGAAATAAAAATATTAAAATCAAAAATTTTTTGAAGAAAAATCTATTCTTCTATTTGGTCAATAATCATCATTGTCCCTATGGTAAATTATAATTAAATTAACCACTTATCTGCTATCACTCTATATACATTCAAAATGAAGCAACTGATCTGAACAAAATATAACTTGAAAGGAAGATGTGCCTGATGGCATCAATTCAGGACAAAATGAGATAATAAACTGAAAAATATTCATATATCCTTTCAAAGTTTAACAGAGACAGAAAATAAAAACAATATTCTTGACCAAAATTCCATTTTTGAAGTTCTCTTTAATAAAGTAGCTTTTTAAAAAGTAAAAGACAGCCAGTGTTAAACACACCATGTTTATCAAGTTAGCTTTTTCAAAAATACAAGTGTACCACTGCCAGGAATAGTACTTCCAGCTGTCTACCAGTTGTCTGAGTAACTACTGGTACAGAGACAAAGAATAAAATAAGTTCTGGATAAGGCTGGTCTCAGAAATTGTTTCCATGCTTCCTGGCAACACAGCAGGCTGTGCTGTCTATCAGTTTTTGAAGGGGCCCCTCAAGAGCATATTGCTAAAATGAATAACTTTCTACAGTGAAATTCTACTTCCTATCACTTTCTTCTAATTGCTACACCTCTTTTTGCTTTACCCTCAGATTATTCTTACCAAGCAAACTGTGCAAAGCTCTATGTGCATTCAGGGTATTTAGGCCAATACATTAATTAAAATTAATTCAAACACCTACCATCCAATAAAATTACATCCATGGGGCTGAAACTTACTACTCATCTGCTCAAAGCCTATGACTGGGAAGTGGAGAAATAAGGGTATCAAGTATTTGCTTTGGCTGGCTAGTGCTTTAATATTCTACCTTCCTTACTAAAAGAAAAGGGGCCAGATCTGATCTGCTCACCTGGAAAGCAGTCCTTACTAATGCTATTTGCAAAAGCTTGTTTATTCCATTGTTAGTACCATATCTTTTAGGGGTAATGACAGGAATGGATGGGGATGAAGCCAAAAATGGAGTTGTTCCAACTTTGTCTAGCACAGACACCTCCCTTACTCACACATATCAGACATCTCCCATTTTTACATTTATAAGATACCTCCTCTGTGATAATGGGGTCTCCCATTATCTGACCAATACAGCTGAAGGTATAGTCTCTCATGTAAACAAAGGGTTAAGGATGTGTTGGTTTTAAGTTATGTTTATTGGGGGCCAGCATCACAGAAGAGCAATACAGACCACAAAAGACAATTGCTTTATGAGGACAACCAGTGTGGGGAGAAGCGTGGAAGCTCTGAGATGCTTCCAAGAAAGATGATATAAACTTGGGGTGCAAAGAGAAACAGAGACTGAGACTTTGGGGCTGATGGGTGGTGGAGGAGTGCTGCCTGTCTCACCTTGCCTAGGGAAGCTTGATCATAGGCTGGACACAGGGGTCCACAGTCCCAGCTTTGCATGACCATCTAAGACCTGGAACACCCTCTATCTCATGAGGAGAGTAAGAATGTTCAGCTAGTTTCTTCTAACCACGGCTGAATATGACTTAGGCTATTTTTGTAACTTTGTAACTAATCCTAAGTAACATCTGAAGGAAGGTGCTTTCACGTACAGGCTACTTTTTTGCTAATATAAGATAGCTTGCTTAGAATAAAAGCTTTCCTTTAAAGGTCTCTGTTTTCCCATGCTGTCTACATATTCCCTTTCGCAGTATGTGCCTGTGTATAGGATCCTCATCTCCCATGGGAAGGGGAGAGAAAGTCTCTGAAGAGTCAGAGGTGGAAAAGGTCCAAATTAAACCCCTTGGTAACTTCCATGAGTTTACTGAGCCACGTGTAGTGAAACAGTGCTGGCGGCAGCAAGATAGTCTTTTGGGGTCCCCTCTCCTACTCAAGAGTGGAGACGGGCCAGAGCCCCTTACACCTCCCATATCCAGATACATCAGATACCTCCCACATTTACAAAGATCAGGAGAGAGCAAAGTGCTATCTACAGGTAGCACACAAGACCCCAACCTCCTCCTAGCCCCCACTACCCCTCTACATCTTGGAAAAATGCCCTAAGATTTAAATCATGCTCTATAGAGGTGTAACTGACCATTTAACCACATTTTCACAACATCTGGAGGGCTACATGTTCTCCACCTTTGCTTTGAGATGGACGGAATCTCTTTTTTAAACGTCCCTCTGCAAAAAGGATGACAGAGAGAGCAAAACCAGCAGAAACACAGTTGAAGAATTTTATTATAAAGACATAAATAAAGAGAATAGGTCAGAACCACAGAAATCTCCCTGGGAAAAATAAAAGATGAGTGTTCCCACTGAGTAGCTGTTGCATTCTATACAATGCAATTACGTAGCAGCATTTTACAAGGGCAACCTGAGCCAACCAGCTGTGCAGCTATCCAGCTGTAGCATGAAGAGCCAATTATTCTAAGTGACATTTTTATCACTTAGTGGACTGCCTCAGTGGTATGTTTCAGAGTACTGCTAATGGGCTTTCACAGGTCTGACTGATTTATTGGTCTTCAGCCACAGTTTCCTCACAAACTCTCCCCAAGGGAGCAGCATCTTTTCAGTCTCTCTCAGCTCCCTTCATCCAGGTGCACATCTTGTGCCTGCCCAGCAGTCCACGTGGGAATAACCATTTAGTAACAAACAAATTGACAAGATTGAATGATGTATCACAAAACACAGCATTCACTTAAAATGCCCATGGGAGCCTGTCAGGGGGAAAAAATAATGCAAATATTTCAGTCCTACCTGTTATTATTCCAACAAAGTCTTGCAAAGACTTTTATTTTCTTTCCCAGATAGAAGCAATAACTGACAGCCAAGCTAGACATAACCAGACAGCTGTTTACACACTTACCACATTTATATTTAAAATGGCAGATTTGGGCAGGGGTGTTAGTGCCGACATTTTACACACACACACAAACACACACAATGCATGGCAGAGCAGAGCAAGTCTGCCATTCTATGTTGAGTTTTTATTCCTTTTGCACACTGGTGAACTTCCATGATATTACAGAGAAACATTCAGCTGTTCCTTTAATGATGACCAATTCTTTTAGTTCATTGCAATATAAGAATGCTCTCCAAATATTTTCATTTCTCACTAGACTCCCACTAGACAATGGAATGACTTGCACGACTGCCTTAATTTATCTTCAGAAATTATAGAAATATTTGTCATAAATAAAAGGCCAGTGAGGATGAAGAGAATCTAATGAACCACCTCAGATGAATTTTCTGAAAAACCTATTACTATAACAGTATGCTCTAATGTCATAAGAATCAAGGAAATTTATGGACTCCATATGGAGCTGTAAGAGTTTAGTGTCACTTTTTCTACCTTCTATCTCTCACGTATAAAATATTTATACCAGGCGATAATTCACAATTTTTCTTTCGGAAGCAGATACATTAATTCATATGTCATCTCCTTTACTGTGAGCCAAAGGTAAGTTTGCCTTCAGTTCTGCAAGGCATATAAGTACTTGTCTAACTTTAAGCGCATGAACCAAGCAAGCAGTAGTCTACTGATCAGAGTCAACTTCTCTGCAGAGAACAGGATGGCCCTTTGCTTGTCAACCAAAAGGCAAACACAAAAAGAGGTGAAGTGTGGAAAAGGACCCTTTCATAACTCCAATACCTGTTGGTTTCGGAGGGATCAACAGAAACCGACAGTTTCTCTTCACCATGGAGACAGAAATGGGCAATTTATGGCCCTCCAGATGTGATAACCTGCAGCTTCCATCTGCCCTAGCCAGCAATGGTGAAAAAGGTGATAGGAACTAAATTCTAGGATATCTGAACAGCTGTGTATCACCAGCTCTTAGAGACACCTCACCAGAGAAGTTGAAGCTTGAGGGAAACTGAATGACATGAGTAGTCACACTTAGTTCCTTATGGCTTTCCACGTGTAATCTGTGTTTCAATATAATCCAAAACAGAAGGTACAGTATATGTCTGTATCCATGTCTAACTCTTAAGCCCTACTCATGAGAAAGAAGTCATGTTCAACTTCAGGGCTCTTGTATGTACTATAAGAAGGACAAAGGCAACAGGAAATGCTAGAAAGATTCCCAGTTTTTCACTAATCATTAAGAAGTGGAACCCCCTGTGTTCCTTTGGGACTCCCTAATATACAGCTTCCTTGATAACCTGAAAGCCTTGGTCTCTTAGAAAGCTGAAGCACAAAGTACTGGAAACGGGACAGCATCTAAAATGGCAACCATTTTCTATGCCTCTGACAGCTTCTGCTGGGAAAAGACATGTAGACCAAAATGATCTACATAAATCACTCCTCATATTATGAGTGCTATGAGGAGCAGTCATCATGTGGCAAATCTGCAATATATAAACTATAATGCAATTAAGTAATACCTGTCTTCTTCCATTTCAATTTGGGTATATAGTTTTCCCCAAGAACTTTCTATAAACTCAGTATGGAGCTGAATCCCTTGGATGTCTGGGGCAAAGCAGATCTGAATGACACGGAATGTGTTTAAGCAGTGGTTCACAATAAATACCTAATGACAGTATCTGAAAGAATCACACAAACATAACCAATCAACCTTAACGTTATTTGATCCACTAGATGGTGTAGTGGAAATCCTAATTTAAAATTAAATTCTTAGTTATCTCCCACCACTTGTAGAAATTGTTAATACTATCAGGTTCCAGAGAATAAAATGGCTTGGGAGGCCAGATGTGGCCTACCAAATGTTATTAATGCCTAGCATCTAACTCAAATGTTAAAAGAAGGTAATGGGTGACAACTGCAATATAATGGAAATTACAACACAACTCACAATTTGGATCAATAATTAAGAATTGGCAATTGAATTCTAATGCAGTTCAAATGTTTGCCCCAAAGGGGTTTCAGCATTATCTTCCTCTCACAAAACCAAGCTGCCGTGTCACCATCACCATCATCATCTAAAGCTTGAGAAGAAGCTGCAGTTTCTTTCCTGAGAAAAATACAAGAAACAGAAACAAGATTTCCAAGCTATGAGGAGATGGCTGAAGGGGGAGGGGGCAGATGCTTCTGAGAAATCATCTCAGGAGGACAGTTTGACTTTTCCTAAGAGGTGCTCCTGGCAATAATATCACATGCTCCTTTTGCCAACAGCTGTTCTCACAGGATCCCCTGGAGAAGAAAGATAGAAAAGAAGGGAAATTGCAGACGACATTAAAGGCAGCTGTAGACACCAGCAGAACAAATCCACGAAGAGGCCCAACCACGGAACAATATTTACAGTGGGAAAGTCCAGAATAATGAGGAATACTGTCCTCTACAGCTACCAACAAGTAGGTCCCCATGCCAAGTCAGATACCATGGTTTGTTATTTTACATTACTGTCTTATCTCAGAAATTAGTCTTATTCCCAATTAAATCTTCTCCTGTCTAGTGTATCATAAATTCTGAAAGCTTTCATAATATCTGGGTCAACTTCATTTTCTTACCTAACAAAGGAGGGAGCAGGGTTGGAATATAAATCATTTCTCTTTATCCCTTGGCATCAAACCTCAGCAATACAAATTCTCCCCCTTCCCAGAATCCTTTGATTCTGCAAGATTTTGTACAGTTTTTAAACTGATGTTCTCAGAAAGGACCAAGTACAAGTTATTTATTTGTGGAAAATAGAAAAATCACTGAGAAAAGCTATTGGTGGAAAGATGTTGAAGAGATATGTCAAAAGTTCAAGGATAAGGCAAAAACTGTTTGTGAGAATGACCACACAGTGAAATTAGTGATTCTGAATATCTTCCCAAGTTTCTATTCTCCCCCTCTCAAACAGAGAGCTGGTCACCCTAATGCTCCTTCATTTCTCCCAGTACAGTAGCACTTGTCAGTCACCTGTATTTACTATACCTATTTTGCAACATTTGCCCGGTTCAAGAAACTTGAACAGTCTTCCTTAAGCTTAACACATTTTCATCATCCTCAAGACAATCATACTGTTTCACAGACAGATACATAAAGATACTGAAGCCAAAAGTAACCCACTCATGAAATCTCATTTTTTAAAAATTGATGTACATACTTTAGAATGTCCAGAAGATTTGAGCCACTGTCTTCTAAGGAAAGAAAATAAATACTTCCCATCATAAACAGGTTTGAGTGCTACTTCCTCAGAGTAAGCACTGATTCTTATTGCTCTAATTCCCCTATTGCAGTGTTACCCTGATTTCTGGGGGTCCCATGAGAGACACCTAAATGCTCTCCAAATTACACAAGTTGGGGAAATTAGTCAAAGAGCACAAGTTAGCACTGCGAGAGGCAGGGCAACGGAGAGAGATCTTTTACCCAGCGTCTGCGGGGTCAGGCCGAGTTAAGGAGCAAACAGAAGTGAAATAATAATAATTGTTTTTATTGATATACAGTCAAACATGTGTATGCAACACACTTACACTTCTTTACTAAAGAAGTAAAGGTTAGAGTGGGATAGAGGGATTTTAAGAGGAGGTTTGGTTTGCGGTAATACTACACCTGTCCTAAAGCCTGGGTAGTCTGCAGCAGAAGTTCGGAGATATGGACTCTCAGTACATGGGACTGAGGGGAAGGCAAGCCAAGCAAAGCGGCAGCAAGGCTGGATGGAAGTCGGGAGCGATCTGAGGAAGCTCACAAAGTCAGGGGTTTTTATAGGGGGAAATGTGGCCATAGGCTAGTCCGTACTTGGGGAAAACAATGAGTTTCGGGCTGGAGACAAAGCCTCCGAAAGGTCAGAATTTACATGATTGAGTTAAGTCCGAATTACCAATAGAGTAGCCAGTATGCAAACGCAGAGTGCCTGCTCGGGGCAGGGAGTTCTTTGTAAGTAGCGTGCATATATAATGTGGTATTTGCCTTGAGGTCTCCTGAAGTGGCAGGATGGCTATTTCTGGCCTGCCTGTATTTGTGTGGAATATTACAGTGATTAGCGGCTGTGCCTGTATGCGAGCTTGTCCGGGGACCTCGCAGCACATGGAGTGGAATAGGTAAAGAAGGCCAAATTATTGATATCAAAATGATATCTGGTAGCCCCCAAGTCCAGGCTAGAAAACTGCGGTAACAGGAGTGTGTATCCAACTACAACTCCAGGGCACATTTTTTCATTGCCCTGGCTTTTTCAAATGTCCAACATACTTATGCTTTTTAAAATGTTTAGTAGGCATATTTTAAGTTTCTTTTTTAAAAAATAAATATGAACTACTACTCTTGCAGGGGTTCAGCATAGTTTAATGAGTCTCTTAAGGGCCAGCCTACTATCAGCAAAAACACTGGCAGGTGGCTTCCGAGTTGTAACAAGGGCTAGCCAGTTACCACTGTGCACAACCAGCTTTTCACGAATATAGGAAAAACTCCTAGCTCCTAAACTTGATTCAATTTGGCTCATTGTGTAAGGCAGGCACATCTGGTGTCAGCCCTGTTTTTCCATAAGGCATGAGAACAAGATATAGACCTGTGGCACCATCTAGTTGGCTTATCTGAAGAACAGAATGCATGTAACTACTTACAAACCACAACTTCTAGTTAATTCTTTTCCCAGTTATGAAGGTATAAGCAAATTACGTTACACTGAAATGTAACAAGAAATAACTTCACACATTTTGCTATTAAAGGTTACTTTCAGTTACTTTTATAATTACAGGGGTAGAAAGCGGGAGCAAAATATCACCTAATTCAAGAGCTGCCTCATGATATTTTGTGAGTATTGAGGAGACAGCAAGGTGGAAAAGAGAATGTGTTTTATACCAGCAGTTTGCAGTATTCAGGTTTTCTTTAAAGAAAAAAAAACTCCATCAATTACCTCTGAGAAGGAGAAAAGGAAATCCCACTGTCAGTTCCAACTAGAGTAAAGCCACTGAATCAACAGAATTTACCTACATGTCGATCAACCATTCAGAAACTGATTCAGAAGGTCTACTCTAGTTGCAACCAGCCAACAGAATTCCAGCCTAAGGGGTGTTTTCAAAAATGGCAGAAGTAACTACTCTAATTTCACTTATCATTGTAGAAGTAACTCTTAACTGTAATTACTTCAAGGGCCTTGAGATTCTAACTGTGACTGAAAGTAATTTTTTAAATGCTGATCTGAAGATGGTGGATACTATACTGCTTCTGCACAAAAGAGACCATTCTCTCTCCAAACATAACCAAGAAGCTGTCTCCTGTGAAACAGTAATTGGTTTAAGAAATTATAAACAATCTAATAAATGTTAGAAAAAAATGGCAACATGCAAACCTCATCTAAAAAAAAAAAGGGAGAAAGCTACAAAGGAAGCTACAAGAAACCACAAAAGTCTCAGATCCTTCCATGTGACAAGTGACCTATTTGATTATCCAGAGAGAGTTCTTCCCAGGCTGAAATCCTTGCTTCAGAGGTTTCTGTCTGAATTGGGGGTTTTTTTGTTTTTGTTTTTGGCGGGGGGGAATGACAAGCAAGAGTGTATGGGCTCACATATTCTTGACTAGGATGAAGAATCAGACACAGCAGCTAACTATAATCGTGCATTAACAAACCAACTGACTGATACAACTCCCTTTGATTTTAGGATTTCAAACATGAAAGAATAGCAAAAATTTCAAAACTTATCACGCACGTGTGCTAGTGAACTCAGCAAAACCCAGCCTCTTCACTGTTGAACACTCAAGCAGCCTTCTTGTGCATTTCATTTCATTCTTGCCTTATTTAATACGAAGGGGAGGGGAATCAAGCTTGGATAAAGCAAAATCCTGAATCTGGGCATGCACGGGTTGAGATGTGGACAATCAATAATGAAAGAATTCTGACAGCCTTCCTTTCAGCATTTTATATTCCTTTTCAGTTTTAAGAACAACTTCTCTGCAAATCCAAGAGAGGCCATTCTGATGCCTTTTCTTCTTTATAACCAGCATTCCTGAATAGCTTCACAACAGAAAGCTGGATACATCTGACAGGTGCAATAACCCGGAAAAATGACTTCATGCTCTTCATAAATAGCCTCTGGGAAGTCATTTAAACACAACCACAAAACATCTCCTGCAGGTTAGAATTACCAGCTCTGGGGAAAAAAAACCAGTGATAGAAAAGATTTGGGGGAGGGGGAGAGAACTGGAAATATAAAGACAGTCAAACTATTAAATAATTTTGAATATGGGGAGGAGGAAATCTATCACAAGATGAATGTCTTCCTGAATGAAAATAAGTGGATGGATGGGGTCTGCAGGAAAGGAAATTAAATTAGGAGAAATCAAAAGGAATCATTTTGTACTTTTTTAAATGGTTGTGCTCTCCTCACCTAAGGTATATGAATCTTTGCACTGCAATGAAGTAAAAAAACTTGGCACATTACATAAAGCCTCAGTGAAACACTGTTCACACAGCTAGTGCGGGACTCATCTAGGAGACTGGCACATGATGTGAATTACAAAGAGCTGGAGTGCACTTGAGAGGAATTCAGAGAAAAGAAAAGAAAAGCTGTTTTGAAGGGGAGAAAAAGAGTGGGCTCAGTGAAAGGAAAAAAAATCCTATCCTTCTTGGAGTGTTAAATCAGACACAGAGTTTCAGGAGTTGCCAGTCTGGAGGGAAAAAAAAAAGGTCCGCTGTCAGAGTTAGAGTCTTGACAGGAGCGCATGTTGCCAGCAATGGAGCTGAAAATGTACAGAAGCCCACAGATTGTCAAAGTCTGAAGAGGTTCCTGGGGTGAGGGCGGAAAGCAGGAAGGAAGGAATAAGAAAATATTTAAAGCCAATGGCTTTTATTTTCTCTACCCTTGAACAGAGATCCAAACCGTGCAAAGAAAGAGGAGAAGAAAAGATTATAGTCAACTCAGCTTTGATCACATGTCTCGACTACTTTGGATTTTCCAGGATGTTCCACAATCATGTAGCATCTGATAAGTCATCACTGTTAATGGGGTGGATCCAACCAACACTCATAGGGAATCCACACTGAGAAAATGAGTTTCCCCACAATGGGGAAACAACCCAAGCTCTGGATTTGATGTAGATCATATTTGTCTCCCATAGAGGCCATGCCACAGTGTAGTGAGACTTCTCAATACCTAGAAGAAAAATTATTCATCCTGCTGGGCATAGAAGACGGTGAGAAGGGATCCCCAGAATAATATGGCAGGGACCAGATGTTGCAGCACATGGTCATCAGAGATGCTTTGCTGAGCATGTATGGCAGCACCCCAGACCTCACTCTTCATTTCAATGTCCTCAGGAGCCCTAATTTCTAGTCCCCTCCTCTGAAAAGCTGCACAAAGGAAAGTGATGTCAGACAGATATTCAGATAGGACTGTGATGTCAGAGAATGGACAACATTATCAGTCAATCTTATACAGGAATGGAGAGCCTGATAACCAATCTAAGTTAGATAGAGATGCAGGGTGACAGTGTTTAAAATTCACTGTCTGCATCCTGCTTTTTCAGACTCTGTGAGACTAGTACTTACCGCTGTGTGCACATAAGCAATCACTCAATATTTTAATCAATTACAATATCCTGCTCTGAGACAAAGAGAAGTTTGCCATACCTATACACCAGATCTCAAATCTGGGTGTTAGGGTGGATAAACAAACCATACGTCACCATCTCCCTAGCTGGAACACGGAGCTGGCTTTGAGCCCCTAGACACAAGGTAGGAAGGTAGAAAAGGGGAAGAAAGACAGACACAGACAGACAGACAGACAGACACACACACACACACACACACACACACACACACGTTTCTTTGGCCAAAGGACCCCCCTAGCAATCATCAATAGTGATGACCCCAGAAGAATGATTTATTCCTTCAGGCTTCCCTTCTTACATCATTTTTATGTTTATATTAAAAAATGCTTACAGTGGTAAGCAAAGATTCATACATCAGCATTAGCAGAGTCACAGACTGTACACATGTTACATTCTATCTGACCCTTAATTTCCAGAGTCTACATGATCTTGTTACACCCTAGGTCATTCTCAAAGATATCGCTGATGTTTCAAGAATCCTTAGCTTGTACATACTGATTACAAACAGGAAAGAGCAGAATAAACTACTCTAAAGCAAAGTTATTTGATGAGCTCTGAGTGTATAAAATGCCAATTAATATCACAGTTAATTGTTAACATGCATCAATTCTATAGCAAAATACAGAGACCCAAATTTCAAGCCTAACATGGGACTTGTAGAAGTCTCATTGTTTGGCAACAAGTTGTGGCAACGCACACACTGTGGTAAAAGATCAACTAGATAATGGCATTTTAAATAAGCCCCCTCCCCAAATGGGCAAAGAGCTCCTCCGTTTCAGTCTGTGGCATTAAAGCAATGAGGTTTGGCATTTCAGAGCAGAAAACTCACTACTTGCTCACAACTACCACTCCTGACAAGAGTTAGGGTGGGTGATGATTGGATGAGAATCTGAAAGGTTAAGTCTAAAGGACGAATAGAAAGGAAAAAGAGACATATATTGTGTGCTGGATGAAGAGCACAAAGATTATGCTTGTAAAGGATTTGGCTCCCCTTGGTCAGTAGGCCAATAATCAGCCAGATTCATGCAATTGCAGATTATAGGGTAGAGTTGTCCAAGGTGGATAATGTAATGACATCTGGTTGTTTTAAAAAAAGAAACTATGATATACTGCTTTACCAATGTCAAAACGCACTAGGAGATATTTCTTTCAGTGGGATGGAAGATGAAATTAGATAATGTGATTATGGAATTCGGCATAATCAAATTCCACCCTGAAATCTTGTTCAGCTTAAATACTGTACTCTGCAAAATCAATAGCTCTGTGTAATTAAATGCAGAGTGAGTGTATCTCTTCCACACTGCCAGGTCTCAGGGGGCCACCCAGGCAGCATAATTTCCAAGTTATAACAGAGTTAGAAGGGGATGTCTACCGTCTATCTTTTTTATTCTTAATAGCAGCTAATATTCTTGCTGAGTGAGAAGCTACATTATTCTAGAAAGCAGACACTGTGTTTTGAAAATGCTTCAGTGTAGTCCTCACATGAGGAAAATGATTCCTTACTGTGAATTGTGCCAATCAAATAAAAACTATTAATAGATCTTCCAATGTTTACATACATTAACAAGTATTTGCACAGGGAAAAAGGTAACTATTGACTTCTCTAAGGATTTATTTCATAACATTTTATAAAACTGTTCAGTTCCGATCATGAAAATGGGAGTGGGGAAGAGATAATTTCTGGCACTGCAATGAATTAGAAGTACCCTGATCATGAAGATGTCTTGTAGTTTTACACATTCCTTGTGTAAACCAAAGGAAGAGAAAGCAAATGGCTGACCTCTATAGCATGCTATGTTAAGACTTTCCTCCAGAGTTTAACAATGCAGCTAGGAACTTCCTTTGGACTGTTCCAAGATGCTGCTGAAGTTAACTATCAAAGTATCAGATGATTGTTTCAGTGAACTACCAGCCTTCCAAGTAAACAGATTTTTCAAAGTGTAAAGAACAGCTAAAGAAAAATGTTGGTAATGTTCCAAAATGTTGCTTTGGAAGACAAACTTAAAATCAGCACCAAAACAGGCAAGCAGGGTATCTGACTGGGTCTCATAGTAACAAAAATGCACAAAACAAACAGCAAAAGATAATTTTAGCAGTGGATTTACACATTTCATAACATTAGTATGTCTCCAGAGGTCTGAATATAAACCCTTAAATTTGTTCAGGATCACAAATGAAGCTTGTTTTTGAAATGTCACTGCTGGATACAGTGACATCCAAGAAACAAAGAATGTCTTAAATGGAAACATACTCAAGTATGGAACTCTCTCTCCAGGACAACACACCAATCCAGCATTTCTTAAATATTTAAATAGGGGACTAAGGCTAGGATCTTACCAGGAACCATGCAAGCAAGCAAAACCAAAAGGTGCACTAGCTGTTCCACCAAATTTGGAGGAGGTGCTATCTGGCACCCCTTTATTCAATCAGTCTGACCAATGCATGGCCCTTCATCCCTGGCACCACTACCATCATGCGCTTCCACCATTAGCGATAGAGGTAGCACAACGTCTCTCATTTTCTGCACCCCCGTTCCTCTCAGCTATTGAGAATAGCCAGATGAAAAGCACTGTAGTTTCTTCTTTGAAGTCCTCATTCTCAGCTTGCCCATCTCTAACTCCTAACAACCCAAAGGACCACTGATTAGACCTGGGGCAAATTGGGAACTTCCTAGCCAGCCGCTGGGGTAGATGCCTCCAGCTAATATGCCTAATACCCCAGGTATGGTGGCAGAATTTTCTGCCATGCCAGCTATCAACAGAGTTTTAGTTTGAATCATTCAAAGTGTGCTAGAAAAGGCATATGCACTCACTGAAAGAAAACCTGGAGCTCCAGGTTCAAATCTTGCCTCAGCAATGGACAAACTACACATTACTTACAAAAGGCAGCATGCAGTTGCATCAGTGATTTTTTCCTTCTTACTTAAAAGTGAATGTCAATCCAGCCAGTCCCTCCTATGCGTTTGCAGTCTGCATATGAGAAAAAATTCCTTTTGTTTCTATGGAACCTAAGCTGAGGTACTGCCTTAGCTGCGATTTGCAGAAAAAAGCCAGCTGATCTTACAAGGTGGTTGTAAAGATTATGGTGGTAATACAGAGTCCTCAAAACATTTCACATAGAACAGCTACCTGAACGTTAACTCTGTCTTTCTTTTTAACATTTTCTTCCTGGTGCTGCTTTTGGAGAGTATTGATGGAAGCACGGTTGCTTGTTCTCTAAGCTGAACTTACTTAAAGGTATACAGATGAACTCTTTTCAGTATTAATGCTGAAAAATTTAACAAATCAGTTGAAATGAATCAAGTAGAAGCTTTTACTTCTATTAAGAAAATGTATCTTATTGATTAAGTAGCAATTGTTAAGCACATGCTTTTCATATAAGAACTCAGTGAAAACTGGGACTAGCAAGTACCATCTTAAGAATTGCATCTCTTTCAAAGAAATATTTTCTCTGAAGATGAAGACTGCTCAAGCATTTTGATAATTCAAAAACCAAAAGAGCGATGCCTCTTACTAGAAGTACTGCTTTAATTCAGTTTGTGTAGTTTGTAGATAATTTGCAGTTTGTCTGTACATATTCCCTTTTGTGTTGTCTTATATCAATTAACGTGTGTTTAATAAACAATATTTTTTAAAGAAGAACTATTGCTTTTATCAATATGGCAATTAAATGATTCAACAGCCACACTTATCTGGAAGGCCCATCTAATCTGGGGAAGCTTCTTCCTATTTATAGGACCAAGGTCTAAAATGTATTCCAAAAATCTACTAAGAATTAACGAGTTGACTAGCTTCCATATGTACCTTTGGTTCATTTTTAACCATGCCTTGCATGTCAAACCCTAAATGTAGAGAATCCAGGATGTGATTTTAGATAATGTCTTGGCGTAAGCAAACTTCAAATCCCTCATTTACCCATGAAGACCAGCTAGTGACATTGGGAAAGCTATAAGATCTCCTAGGCACTGCTGAAGTGGTTTGTGATGAGACCTATGAAAATGTACAGCTGCCAAATTTGGCTTTTTGGATGACAGTTGGAATCTAAGTGTGACACATTTAAAAAATCCTATTAGCTCACTGGCACCTATTAGTTACTCAGCCATGTTCAATGTTCTGTCATTGAAATACAAGTCCAGATCATTTCGGGACCAAGAAACTTAACAGATTGCCTTTCCCGGTACATGTCTAAATTGTGCCCAGAGATCTTTAACAGGGGTTTTGTTGTTTTTTCAGCAATATCGAAGGGGATTTTTCTAAGAGAAATTAGAAAATCAGGCCTGAGGAATCAATATCAGTCTACAACCTTTTGAAAGCAGGTCTTTCCAAAAGGAGCATTCACCCTCTGGCACATTCTTTCTCCAGTGTCATAATCCAGTGTTCAAACCAGTATACCACACTGGCTCTCAGGGTTTTCTTACTGTCTTTTAAAATTGTGTTTGAACTGTTTTATGTGATACCACAGCAATATTCTAGCATAACCTCACCACAACATTATATCAACTGGGTATATAAAGCTATGAATAAATGAATGAATATGTAAATAAGGATAATGAATGTTAAAATAACAGATATGGAGAAATATGGCCTGGGACAGGTACTTACGTAACTCCTCCCTGTGCCTCTCAGTCTGTTCAAAATACTGGCGGAGCTCTTCTGTAATTTCCATGTTGCTCAGGTCATACTCTACGTCCCCTTCACCTTCAGATTCTGTGTCAGTTTCTGAGGCCTTCTTCATCGTTTCTCTTCTTTTAGTGTTACAAGGGGCTTGCTGAGACTTTGGACAGGACCAGGTTTTGCTGCTTGGAGGGAAGGCCCCATCTTGCAAGTGATCACCTTCACCCCAGTCTGAATAACGTCTACAGGGATAATTTGCAGGAAGACAAAATGATGGATTGTAGAAGGACTCCATGGCTTTCTTGTAAGCATTTCTGTGCCTGCGCATCCACTCCATGGCTTGGTTGTAGTGCTTCCAGTATCTGGCATACACCTTTTGTGAATACCAGGGTTCCAGGCCTTGGGACATCGAATCTTCCTGAGCAGAAAGACAGACACATGTAAACTCTAAAAAATGTTTTTTCAGTTTTATTTAAAATAATATGTCCGTTCTTCAGAAAAAGTGGTCTGTCATCTACATTTTGCCATAAACCATGGCAAAGAGTCAAATCACACAGTCCACTCTTGCACTCACTTAGAAAGATGGTTTGGCTACAACTGCCATCTGCCTTACCATTAGAGCCGTCAAAAAACAAGGGGCTCCGCTAGCCTCCCACACACACACACACACACACACCTGAAAACGTCTTCCTCTCCAAGAAAGCTGAGAAGCACATTTCTTTTCTGCATAATATTGCGTAACCTTAAATTAAAAATACAATAAAATCCCACTGGTAAATCCCATCAATTGGACATGCCTGCTATAGTTGAGACTAAAAGTAGGATTACAGATTTTGTCAATACAGTTTTAAATAAAAAGATAATCACCAACTAGAACTATTGCTGTAATGGGTCTTCAAGTTGACTCTAACATAGGATGGTCCTGTCTTAGGGTTTTCTTGGCAAGATTTCTTCTGAGGAGGTTTGACTCTGCCTTCTTCTAAGGCTGAAAGCCAGTGTGGGGTAGTGGTTTGAGCATTGGACTACACCTACAACCAGGGTTCGACTTCCTGGTCAGCCATGGAGACCCACTGGAGTGACCTGAGGAGCATCACACACTCTCAGCCCCAGAAAACTCCAGAATGGGTTTGCCTAGGGTCACCCTAAGTCAGAAATGACTCAAGGCACACTACAAACAGCAACATGGCTGAGACAGTGTGGCCTTCCTAAGGTCACAAAATGAGTTTCATGGCTGAGTTAGGATCCATATCCTGATCTTCCAGACTTCTTGTCTAACACTCTCTCCAACTATCTTATCTAGTTTTAAATTGTTTAAAGCTCCACATTTCAAATATAAACGTTTCATACACACACAAATATATATATTTTAGTACTTTTATAAAATATTTTATCTAAAAGTACAGAACACCAGCTACAGTCACAATATTAATACAACTAAAGCTGATGTCTAACGTTCTTTTTTATTTTTAGATAAAATATGTTTATTACACATGAATGTGTCTGAGGATGTAAAACTTTTTAACATTTTAATATATAATACAATATAATCTTTTACATAACTGACATGTAAATCAGTGGTTGTCATTTTTTATCCGGAGTGGTGTAAGTAAACACATTCCTTTCATATTGATTTATCCCAGATATCATGGCACATAAATTTCTCAGCCAAAGACCCAAACAGATGTCTTAACACTTTTGTGCAGAGGTTATTTTGGGTTCCAGTGTACAATTGCACTGCACTCATCCTTGACTTACTCTGGCTCAACACATATGGACCAGCGTGGTAAACAGCATTTGTATGTGATCAAATGCGACTTTGCATCAAGCAGTAAATTAGTGCAACCACATTCTTGCTTTTACCAGCATTTTGGCTCCTAGTAATGAATGATGAGGTGTCTGTGAAGACCAGACTTTCAAGACAGCAGCTTTATTTGAAGAATAAAACATTTTGGAACCTAAATAGACGTCTAAGCTTCAACATTTAAGCAAGCAACTACAGTAAACATGCTAGTATGTCTAATAAGTCACATTCTATCAACAGATGCTTTGCTGTGTGTTTGGTCCGTCATGCCATAAAAGCATACTCAAATAGAAAAGTGCAGGGTGGCAAGTACTATATAAAAAAGTAAGGAAACCATGAAGTACTTAAGATGATGGGAACTCTGTAAGACAGCCTCAGTTCATACAATTTTAGAGCCTCTCCCCTCTGTCTGACATCTGATGTTGCTGGAACGAAATGAATGACTTAACCTGAAGAGTCACTCATGTATACAATTCCTCTCTTCCTTCTTCTTCCAGGAAAATAAATCAGTGCTTGAAAAGGTTATCATTTTTGAGCAGAGACTCCTAGAATCAGTCAGGACCAGGACCAGTTACCTAAAAAAGGTAACTTACCCAAGCTCAGAGAGAAATCATGTGAACAGTGCCTCTTGGGTAACTGGTACTGCCATGAAAGCTCCAGATCATACACTGCATTGTCAACAAAGTGTAGGATGGGTGGCAGGTTTCTTATTCCCATGTCATGCAAGTAATAGGAACCCCACCAACCTTGCTTATTTCACATTACTGTAGTCAGTGGTATAGCTAACACTCTGGACATTCAATCTTACAAAGTCCTGCTCCTGTTTCAACAGTCATCTGTGTATGACTTTTTTCCCCTAAAAATGTGAGAAGGCAGTCCTGCTACATTCCCCACCCCACACCTTTTCTGTTGAGCAGGGTTCTGGACTTTTGCCCCGAAGTTAGACTCTTGTGTCTGTCTATGGTGAGAAATGTCACATTCTCACTTCAGCCTGACAAGAGTCCTGAAGATAAACCCGGTGCAGTGGAGTCGTTTTCCAGTCCTGTGGTTACAAAAACACATTTCAAGAGCCAAAATCTTAGAATCTGAAGGGACTGACTTCTGCCATGTAACTATTCCATTCTAAACTAATAAAAGTAAATGCATTCAAAGAGCAGGGAGACCTAATTGTATTTACTCTTACCATTCAGTTTTGACAATGGGTCTTAAAAGGTCAGTCTTCTTTTGTTTATGGCTAGTTTCACTTTCTGGTTCCCATGGACTTACAGGACTTGATTTTTGTGTGTGTGTCAGACATACTTGAATACAAGTAGAAGTCTCCCCCTCCTCTCCACACCCAGCCCAACCATGAGAAGCTTTGGGGTAGGGGGAGTCCCGACAAAGGGTTCAGTCTCCATCCCACTGAAATCTGTGGCAACATTCCCATTATCTTAATGACACTGGACTGTACCCAATAGCCTTTTGAAGTCAGATTTTGAGACCAAGAACAAATTGCTCTAAACTAGATGCCTGTTTTTATGTGCAAGTTTTCCTTTCCTCATATGTCCTTTACCATTTCTTCTTTTTATACACTTGATTTTTTTAAAAAAGCAAGCAATATACAGTCTTTAAATTTCAAATAACAATGTCAAATTCAGATTTGTTATATCATCTTCCAGATGCAAATAACAGGGTCAGTACTCATTTGCATAACTCTATTTTTATTGGTATTTTATTTCTTCTTTCTCCCCAAGGACAGCAACACAGTTTCCCGGGCCCTGGCTTCATCTATACAGGCCACTCTTATCCTGGGAGCCATGAATGTCTTGTAGAGTCAAGTGAAAAAATACAAAGCTGTCTGCACTAAAATTAATAAGATTTGTTCAGAATATTAACCTATCAAAGCATCAACAAAAGTCTACACTGTTTGAATGTGGTCAGTTTCATTCCTGCTGCTACCTTAACACACTTCTGCAATGAGAAATATCATCATCAGCTGCTATTTTAAATGCAAAGGTTTCCCTAACTGCTCTCCATGGTAACTTCACTGAAAAAGTGGAATACAGTTGTCTGGTTTTTCTAGCTGTCAAGAATTTAGGAGAGGAGCACAAAAGATTGTTTCAAGTAATCAGAACTGTGATTCTGATGCTTAGCCAAAACTTTCTTTTTACCAAGAGGGAGGGAAGAAGGATGAGAAGGGGATTGGAGGTGACCCTGAGAAAACACAAGCTTACACTGAATATTAAGAGAAATTCAGCAGAGTCCTTAAAAAAAATAAAAATAAAGGGGAAAAGCAAAATTACACAGCTGAATCATCACAGAGTTGGAAGGGGATTCATAGGCCATCAAGTCCAGCACTCTGTTCAGTGCAGGATCTCAAGCTAAAGCATCCCAACAGGTAGCTGCCCAGCCTCTTTTTGAAGACATCCAGAGAGAGACCCCACCACCTCTCTAGGCAATTGGTTCTACCACTGCACTGCTCTTACTGTCAGCTTTTCAAATGAAATCTAATCTCTTGTAACTTCAGACCTTTAGACCTGGTCTTACCCTCTGTGGTGGCAGAGAACAGGCCTGTCCCCTCCTCTCTGTGACAGCCCTTGAAGTATTTAAAAAGTGCCCACATGTTATTCCACATTCTTCTCTTCACCAAGCTGACCAAACCCAGCTCCTTCAACCTTCCCTCACACATTCTCAGTTTCTACTAACATCCTTCTTCCCCTTCTCTGAATTTGCTCCAACTTGTCTACTCCCTTCTCAAGAACCAAACATAGTACTCCAGATGATGCCTGACTAGCACAGAATATAGTGGGACTATCACTTTAAATTGTACTACAAATAATTTTGACCTCCTGCTACTACTATTCCTCCATTATCACCACCACTACACACATGGACTTTCTGTAATATGCACACTGTTAAGAAATATTTTGTCAAGCACAGAATCATAGAATTGGAAGAGACTGAAACAGCCATTGAGTCCAACCCCCTGCCATGCTGGAACCTGCTGCCATGCCATGCAGGCAAATTGCTGCTATGAACTTAGTTGTCGTTATTGATTAAAATATTTCTACTTTATCTTATTTCAAAAAGATCTCAGTATCCTGAGTACCTTACAAATAACATTAAAACAACAGACTGAACAGTTTAAAACAATAAAAATAATTAAAGTATGCTATAAACATATTACGCATACTACAGACTACTTCAAAACAGATTTAAAAGGTTTCAAAACTATGTATATTGGTATTTGAGATTACTTGACAATGGCCTTGATGAACAGCCATGCTTTCACTTGACTCTCAAATGAAATGAGTACTGGTGCCAACTGAGCCTCCAAGGGAAGGGAATTCTACTGTTGGGGTGCCACAACTTAGAAGACCCTCTCCCATGCCCCAACACCTCATTGGTGGGACACTGAGGAAGGCTGTCCAGCAGAACTCAACCCTCAGGCAGGTACAACCAGGGAGAAACACTCCCTCAAGTATCGAGGACTCAAATTGTTTAGGGCTTTAGATATCAACAAAAGGACCTTGAATTCAGATCAGAAACATATTGGTAGCCACTGCAATTCTTTTAAGACTGGCATTATATGCTGTCTATATTATACTCCAGTCAGCAGTGGAGCTGCTGCATTCTTCATCCACTGCAGCTTCTGAGTCTTCTTTAAGGGCTGCCCCACATAGAGCGCATTACAGTAGTCTAATCAGGAAGTTGTCTGTTCATAGACTACTGTGGCTAGGTTATCTCTGTCCGGGAAAGGCTGAAGCTGGCAACAAATATTCTGAGCAACAGAGCCCACTTGGGCCTCCAGAAACAGGGACGGATCTAATATTACTCTCAAGCTACCCATCTGCTCCTTCAAGGAGACTACAGTGCCATCCGGGACAGTTTTGTTTATCCAATTTCCAGACCCAAGAACCATCAATCCACACAGCCTCTGTCTTATTAGCTTCAGTTTACTGGCCCTCAACCAACCCATTACAGCATCTAGGCACTGGTCCAGCACCTGCATAGCCCCAGCTGACTCCCATGACAAGGAGAAACAGAGCTCAGTGTCATCAGCATAATGATGGCACTCCACTCCAATACTCCTTAGGACCTCATCCAGTTGCTTCATACAGATACTGAACAGAATAAGTGATAAGATGGAAACCTGTGGCATCTCACAGTTTAAATGAGTTGAACAAGAATTTCCCAATGCTACTGTCTGGAACCAGCCCTCTAGATAACAGCAGAACCGCTACAGAGCAGTGCTTCCTACTCCCATCCCACAGAAGATGTTTATACAGCTATCTGTTCACAGGCCTGTACTAAGATAGTCTCCTTGTCTGAAGTTGTATAACACAGAAGGCTACTTGTAAGTGGATGGAAAATGACAGGACAACGGATCAATATGGCACACTTATGCATGGGTCCAGGGGATGCATCTGTCCCTTGGCACCTTGATGGGCCACATCCACACCTTTCAGTCCCACCCCATCCCCCAATTTACTTACAAGGGGATACAAAGACCACTCCGCAGACCAGTTTTTTTAAAAAAACCTTTGTTGAAGTCATTTTTCAAAACCAGAATTGGCCAAATAGTGAAATTTATTGAAAAGAAAATTTTCACAGAGGGTAGAGATATGCATCCAAATGCCCAACTGATGCATTTTGCTCACAGTGTTATATGTGAATGAAGGTATGGGGCACATGCATGTGGGCTAGAGAGAGGAAGCATGGGTCCACTGAGTGTCAGTTGCAGCCCCATCCACTGCTACCCTGTAGTCCCTGATATGCTATCCCTGTAGGAATGCAATACTCATTTCTAAGACAAGGGCCCTCTTATCAAAATGCCTTTTAGGTATTTTGTAAGGCTAGGGAGAAACAGTGATCTATTACTGTTGTTATATTGTGTATATTGTTATGTTGTATATATTGTGCCCCACTCCAGGTGGCTTACCAATGTGAAAACACATACAGCTAGATATTTAGATCATACAAAAGTTAAAAATATAACTATGTTATCAATAGAATTAAAAGCACCTAAAGCTTGACCAGCATGGCATGGCAGTTTGAGTGCTGGATAATGACTCCGTTGAGCCACGGAAACCCATGGTGTGACCTCAGGCAAGTCATATTCTCTCAGCCTCAGATGAAGGCAATGGCAAACCTCCTTTGAACAAATTGTGTAGGAAAAAAAAAGTGATAGATAGGTTTACGGGTGACCATAAGCTGGAAAAGACTTGAAGGCATCTAACA